>JACXGJ010003818.1:0-50396 GCA_016801105.1 Esox niger | reverse complement strand
TCTCAACCAATCCCTGTCACCTAACTCAACCAGCTTCTGTCTCCTGTCTCAACCAATCCATGTCACCTAACTCAACCAATCCCTGTCACCTAACTCAACCAGCTTCTGTCTCCTGTCTCAACCAATCCCTGTCACCTAACTCAACCAGCTTCTGTCTCCTGTCTCAACCAATCCCTGTCACCTAACTCAACCAATTCCTGTCACCTAACTCAACCAGTTTCTGTCTCCTGTCTCAACCAATCCCTGTCACTTAACTCAACCAGCTTCTGTCTCCAGACTCAACCAATCCCTGTCACATAACTCAATCAGCTCAGGTCTCATAAGTCAACCACTTCTTATTTCCCAATGAACTAGCTTCTGTCTCCTATCTCCCAACTAAATCAGACCATGTTTCCTTTCTCCTAATAGTTACCTTAGCTTACTCTACATGATCTGAATCTACATCTACAGGAATCAAACTTAAATCTTCTACTGCACTATCTTCTACAGCATATTTTTGTCTGCGACTTGTCTTTTAGGTGACATCAAAATTAGAGATGTTTTACCAGACAAAGGCATTAGCTTTATGATGATCTCTAACCAATCAAAGTAAAAAATTAGAAACATTGTGTAAGTCTCTCACTGCTGTAAGTCTCTCTAGATAAAAGTGTCTGCTAAATAACTGAAATGCAAAAGACTGGAATGGAACTAAATTCAAATGCATTTCCACTAAGTAATAAAGTCCTGATATGAAATGGGATGTTATGTAATATAAGTGTTTAATTCATGGTCAATGAGTAAAATATTTTCTAGAGTGAGATTTATTATACAGTCTGTTTCATTTGTTTAGATGATCACATATAAATCACATTGTTTAGTGAGGAAATTACTTTGATCAGCTAAATGAGGTAGAGCATGCATGGGCTGCTTCTGCCAGCATTTATCAATCTCAATACCACTCACAGCCTCCCAAATTGAAAACTAAGGAAAGTAATTTTGTGCTCAATGGAAGTTTTCCTTTGGAAATGTTGCCTTCCATTAAGAATCAAATTAAGTCCTGGACCACTGCTTTCTGAGAGTCGCTTTTAAGTGCTTCCCCCAGCTCCACCACCATGCTCACACACAAACACCTACACGACCACAGACACGCACACGACCACAGACACGCACATGACCACAGACACACGCATGACCACAGACACGCACACGACCACAGACACACGCATGACCACAGACACGCACACGACCACAGACACGCGCACGACCACAGACACGCACACGACCACAGACACACGCATGACCACAGACACACGCATGACCACGGACACAGAAACGACCACAGACACAAACACGACCATGGACACACACACGGCCACTCACCAACTCACACACACAACCACAGACACACACACACACAACCCCAGATGCACACACAACCACAGACACACACACACACACACACACACCCAACCAAAGACACAAACACGACCACAGACATGCAAATGCTTTTAATTTATGATTTATTACGTTCTCATGGTTGTCTGGATTGTCATGCTGTTGAGTTAGAAGTGGTTTATCCACTGCACAATGGTGTGTGTGTTTGTGAGCAAACACGATTGTGTGCCAGAATGAGGGTGAGGGAGAGTGAGCACCGTACCTCTTCTCCTTTGAACTCTCAGACAGAAAAGGTCAAGGGTCAGCAGGTGAAGTGTCAGACAGGAAAGCTCAGAGGTTAGTAGTCAGGGCTCTCTAACCCATACTGATTTAGGAATCCAAAGGAACAAAACAGTACAGTAAACCCTAAGGCACTTTTTAATTAAATGTTTCTACTAATGTAAATAAAAGTTAATGAAATGTTAGTAATTAGTATTTTTGTGACTTTATATAAATGTTTCTGTTTAATTTGAAGATTTTAATAACAAGCTGTACTGCAGTATTGTCTGGTGAAGTTGTTTTTATTACCCTTTTTTCCATCTTGCTCAAACCTGTATATTTCCAGTAAGATAAGATATACCCTTATTGTTGCAGATTGTCCAGAAATCACAATAAATGCTATGATTTTAGGGAAATTTGGGAAAAGTTTAGGGAAGTTTGGGAAAATTATATGAAATCTGCTACCATGATTTTATGGCACTGTCCTATGCAATGCAAATCCACAAAATACAGCCTTATGGGACAAGTGATGTTTTAGGAGTTAAACATTTATTTGTCTAGGAACTCACATAAAACTCTAATAATTAAAATCCAGTGAGTTCAATAACCATGTCCCTGCCACTTACAAATAGAGTAATGGTTGGTAACTTATGAGTTAACTTGAAAGGGCAATGCATAATGGGAAACTGTATAAGTTGTGGCTTAGAGTACTGTATTATTTTAGGATCATTATAAGCATAAACGACTCCAATCTGGTTGAAAATATTTCTGTACATTTCCATGAAAAAGTACTATACCATGAAAATATTTATATTTAACTTGCCTTAAATCTGTATATTTTGCAAACTCCTGACCTTTAATTCAATTAACTTCAAATAGTAAACCAACTGTTTGCCTTCTTTCTTATTTTGGTTACTTATTCAGGTTTACAGTGAACATTTTTGTTAGAATCATGAACTATTTGCGCAAATCATATCCTCACATAATGAATATCTAATGTATAGTTCCAAGTTGGTGGTAAGAAAAGCAACACCTGGATGTACAGGCTTCCGTGTGCTGCCATAGTCGGATACCTTTTGGCTTGATGTGCTTTCTCTCTTTCCCCTTTTCTCTCTCTCCCTCCAGAACTTCGGCAGCACAGATCCTTTCTTCTTCACTGGTGTGTCTGCATGGAGTCTGATGACAGTGAAGTCTGGAGGCTGTGTTTTTGAAGCATCTCTCTCTGGGCTATTCTCTGCAGGATTCCGCTGAGTTTCAGGCAGCCCTGTTATTTATCTAATGTGTTATGCGCCAGACGTTCAGCCTTTATGAGTGTGTGCGTGTAGGTGTAAGAGGGCACATGTAGGTGCATAAGCCTATCTGGATGTGTGTATGTGTTTTGTGTGTCTCTGTGTGTGTGTCCAGACGCTTTTCACAGGTTCACAGGCTTGTCAGTGGACTAGATGAAGGTGTGTTCCTTTTTTTAATCCTCTTCATGGCCTCAGGGGTTCCTTCCGTTGATTGCATTACATTCACGGCAACCTCCCTCTCATTAGTGGCAACTATGTTTTAACTTTTTATGTCACGTGGCTGATCTGACGCTAAAGCACCTTTCTGAATATATGCATGCTTGCACGTAAAGACACACAAGCAAACCACCAGGCGCACAAACACACAAAAATATATATATATATATATAAATATATATTATGGGCTTGTTTTATAGGATACACATCTCCATATTTTGTCTTCGATGTCACAATGGTCATGCATGATGAAAAGGGTAATTATAAGATTTATGAAGTGGCTGTATTTTTTTTGCTTGTAAGATTAATATCTTTGTTTAACATGAGCTGTGACATGTGCAAATGAAACCTTTGTACCGGCCCCTCTGTTGTGAGAAAAGGGCATTGATGGGAAGGCAGATAGGTCTGATCAATAAGAAGTGCCATTCTCTCCCCAGGCCTTCCTTCCTATCTCTCCCTCGGTGTGTGCCGTGCCGTGCCGGGGCCAGAGCCGGGCCGGGGGTAGGGTCAGGTAAGTGGTGGCGTGGGCGGGCTTCTGCCCCTTTATCAATCAAGATTTTAATTACACACGTCCAGGGCGACAGCTAGATTAGAAACCAATCGACGTTATCGGCCACAAAATCTAATTACTCTTTATTGACAGATAAGGCCAGGCCCCCTTCACTTTCCCAAATAAGATTAACCTCCCCCCACCTCGCCCACCCCTCACACAAACAGAAACTGCTCCTACTGTCCATGAAAGACTTTATGATAAATAACTCTCAACTTGGGGATCAATGTGTGCTTATAGAGACAAGTGTTCCATGGCATTCTATATCAAGATATTTAGTTCATGACGCAGAAGACTGTGCAGAAACATCAGACATAAGTCTGGAAAACACAGCCAATACTAACAAAAACAGAAGAGGTACTTATGGGAAGCCAACACTATTACATTTTCTAGTTTTTACTGTATGATGCACCTTGAATGCAACTGCTCAAAACGCCCTGGGTTCCTGAGAGCAGAGCCCCCTCCCCCCACAGACTGGGGAGCATGCAGGTCCTTGTCTCGGCGACTGAGGAGGGGCGTCTGTCTCTCTCCATCAGCCGTTGTTACAACCCCCCAGTTCCCCCCCGCCCCACGCTGAGCACTTCACCCTTAAAGCCCAGAATCTGCCTCAGGTAAATATGGAGTAAATTATTGGATTATTGTTCTTTCATTTGGCCGTGTAGTAATGGCTGGATTATAAACATTGCAGAGTATAGATTTCCTGTCAGATCCTATGAATCAGACATCCTTATCTCATTTCCAGACTGCCTCTCCACCCAGCACTGCCATCCCGAAGCCAGGGAGTCCGGGGGAACAGATGAAACAGCCCTGCTGTCCCCCAACACAGCCCGGCTCAGCACAGCACAGGCACTCCAAAGTCCATTCAAAGATTTAAAAAACCACTTAGCTCTCCTGTCCATATTTGTTAAGCAAGTAAATCTACGGGGTGAGGCGCACTGAATTCAGAGAGAGGGGAAGAGAGGGAAGAAAGGGTAAAAGGGAGAGAGATGTCTTCCAAATGAAATTTAGGGGGTGGGGAGTTTACAGCCGAGTTGACAGCAGGTGGAGGGAGAGAAGCTGCTCTCTGATTTAGTTTGAAACATGGAAAGAAAAATGTTTGTCTTTGAATTATGCAACATTCCCGAGAAGGGGGTTGAGATGAATAGCTAGGCTGTTTGATCCTGGACACCACTAATAGTAGCTCCGTTGGATGGTTGATTTTGCTTGGCTCCTCTCTGCCTATTTGCCATGGAAGTGACTTTACTGGGTTTACGACATCATCATGATTGGGTTAAAGTAGAGCTACAGGATAGTAACCATCTAGTGAGCATACATTACAGTGTCTGTCACAGCTGTATAGAAAGGGAGACATATACTTACTGAATAAGACAACATAAGACTTCCCTGAAAAGCGTGAGTATACGGTAGTTTGAGCAAAAATCAGTGTATTCAGTCATGCCACCAAGGGACGGATAACAAGTCCATGCATGGTTGGAAACACACTGCTTTCATTGACCTGCTTACTAAGTGAGTGAGTTGCTGAAAGCTGAGGCAATAATCACCTTGAAGTGGAACCATCTAAGGAAGGGTCTTTTCATTGGGAACTAAACAGGGCCACTGTTGTAATTCCTCCAACCTGATGGGATCTGTGCCTTTAACAAATTGCATTTATAGATTTTTCTTTTGAGGGGTAATCTTTTAATTTATATTTTACCATGAAACTCAAACATCAAATGATCTTCTAAAACCCCCTTGTGCACTTTGGAGTACAGATTCAAATGCACATAATTGCACTCAAATATATTGATATTTTGAATGGGACTTTTATTCAAAAATTTTATGTAACTTAACCTGATGTTGTATTCTTCCAAGTTACTTTATTTTTGCAAATCAACATGGATCCCAATCTGTTATCTTGAAATTTGAATGTAATTCTTCGTGATGATTAAGTCTACTTCTTAATTTTGATACTACATTTTAACTGATCTAAGCTTTTAGTGTTATAGAAGCATTGTGCATGTTCTTTCTGGGTGGTTGCTGTCACTTGCTGTCTGCCCTCCTCGGCGGTGGTCTGGTGAAATAGCGCTCCCTCTAGCGGAGATGATGGAATTTGCGTGCCTGGTCCCACAAACTTACAAGCCTTCAGGGCAGGTGTAACCTACTCAGGAATAACAGGTTTTCGTAGTTTAGGGCCAGCGCAGAATGGAAGTTTTCATGATTATCTAATGCTGTTATTTTAACAAAAGCTAATTTGTAAAAGCCAACTGATAACAACATTTGTTTCAATGTTACATAACTGATTACAAAACGTATATTTAGTAATAGATTTCATAACAAGCATTTAAACATTGCACATGACTCTTCCGTTATAGTTAATTTAATGCTGACACCAATGCAGTTGAATACTATTGATGAAAATGCCTATTTCCAAGGCTAGGCCTAACTAATTATGTTTTCATCAAATAACAGAACGGAGGTCATTGGGAAATAACAGGTTTCTGATAATATACCTATACACGTCTGGCCTCCACACCGTCTCAAACTTCCTAAGGATCTGTCACAATGTTAGCAGCTACGTGATACCATAGCGACGCTCTGATCTCTCGGCCACAGACTCCACGATGGTCTTGTTATTTATTCATCAACAGCGGAATCCAAACGACTTCTCCAGAACTACTCGTATCATGGTATTCAAGATTTGCACCTCTTGTCAACTGCCACAGCTAGGTTTTTTGTGTGTGAAGATTTACACTAATCCCGGCACACGTTGCTGTTAAAGACCCCGAAAGGGAGGGGGAGCGAATATTCACTGGCAGTTATCCAAGTTATGCCTGACTTTTTCGCGGTAACCGTAGCAGGAAAGGTCAGTAATGGCTTCAAACAGCGTAGGCACCTTGGTCTGCAACTACGGCTTTTTGGTGTCACCGAAGGCGATGGAGTGAGAGGGAGAAGTCTGGAGGAGGAGTTGATAATTGTGTGTTCTACTGTCGTAAAAACAGCACACTCACAATCACAGAGGTAGAGCCGCTACTACAACCTGAAGACACCACTCCTACGCAGTTGTACCTGAGGGATTTGATATGAGCTGTCTTTGTAAGGTAGAGTATTCGTAACCTTACTTGTCCACTGTTATTGGGCCACTTTTAGACTTTTAGATATTTGCAAGTCACTGCTTACTGTCACTTATTTTATTAACAATTACTTTATCCGTTGATTATATTATTTTGATTTAAATACGGTCACAATAGGCGTACTTATTTATCTGTTTGGATGAGAGACATTGTTTGAACTTTTTACACGTTTGTATTTCATTATTGATGTTGACTGCTATTATTGTAATAGTCTTTACCTGTAGTCTAAAAGGAGCCTGAAACCCAATGCAACTTTTTAATGCAATAAGATGCTTTTATTTTTACACATTTCACTTATGTAATAGGTGTATTATATACTCTGCATTGTAAATTGTGTCTTTGAATATCCAGCTCTCTCATATGCACCTTCAAGGAGCAGGTATACAGCCAGGGGCTCAGCCCTTATTTTCAGCTACCCTGGAGCAATTAGGGTTACTGCCTTGCTCAAGGGCAGATATATTTTTTTTACCTTGTTGTCTCAGGTATTTGATCCAGCACCTTTTTGGTCTCTGGTCGAATGCTGTAAACCAACAGGCTACCTGTCACCCGTTATAACCCAACTATAGTCAATGTTTTATACCTTACCTACAGTTGATGCATTCGTAGTATATTATTAAGTAGGAATTTACGACGTACAAATACTTCTACTTCACTGGCCATCTGACAACTTGTAATTACTAGTTAGAAGCTTTACACAATATGTAACAATGATATGAATGATAAGCTCCTGTTGTTTATATATATATATATATATATATATATATATATATATATATATATATATATAAAACATTTTAATCTACTGCTACTAAGTGAATTGCTGTAGACATCAACTGTGCCATTAAAAATGAAAAATGTCAACAAATTTGATTTCAAACTTCTATAGTAGGTAGTTATTTAAAGACATTAGCAAAATGTCTTATTTTGGGTTTATCATCCCAGCTCTGACTGTGAGCTTTTACTTCTCCTCTTACTGACCTCTGACATCGCCTATAAATGAACTTGCCGTCGCAACAGCAATTGTAGCAGGATGAACATTGCTAAGCTTGGCATGTTGACCACTGGAACATTTTTAAACAGAGGTCTTTCTGCTTTTGATGAAGTCACTTTAGTCTTATTGCAATTTCTTCTCACCCATATCCTGATGGTTAAGAAGCTGATGGCTGCTTGGTGGGAAGCACCGTTTCTTAACCATTAGGACATTGAAGTTTGATCCAACCAAATGGGGCACAAAGTGCAATTCTAAGTTTCTGTTTGTTAACACTGTATATTTACTAGTTGGAAAGTCATAAAGACCAGTTGGATACATGTAAATGCTTTGACTTTGTTTGAAAACAGTGATTGGCTAATAGGCAACCTGCTACTTTAACCATAAACTAAAATCACAGCTATCATGCTTGTCAAAAAAAGCGTTTCAAATAGTTTTGCAGTTGAGCCTTATTGCAGTGTTTCTTACTGTCGTAGGTGCACCTCATTAGGTTTACTGCTCAAACATGGCCGATGCGTCCAATGTGGTACATCTTCACAGCTAAACTGAATTCACATATTCACATGCTTACGAATGCAACAACATGAGTGCACACTTTTCTTTTTTTCCATAATGATTTTGTTTTTGTATTGATTGTGCCGCTGAATCAGAGAGCCATGATGAGGGCTGCCTGTTTTTAATGAAGGACTGTTAATCAATGGAGCAGAAATTTAAATCAACTTGAAGTGCTTCGCACGCGCCTCGTAGGCATAATGAAAAACAGCAACATGATGAGAGCTTGTGTGTGGGGGAGACATCCCCTAAAGCCAGTGGTCAACACAATAGCTGCCACATCTGTGACCTTACGTTCACAACATCCCTCGGTCCAGTCAGAGCGAGTTAAATTGTGATTTGCAACTTGGAGTTGTTCTATCCTACTTAACTCTGGTGGGAGTGCCATTCTCACGTCTGAGAGCATTTGGAAGCCGGGCCCTTGCTCATTCACTGCCACGTTTTCTACATTTTCTTGCAGTAGCTCTTCATACATTATCATTCATGTCACAGATGTGTAAGAACCCTAATAATGAAATATCAATGTGTATTACTTTACTCTATCTATCTATCAGATTTATGGAAATGCTGAACAGTTACAATATCCTACTAATTTAGCCATTCTCAAACCAGCAGCATTTCAAGCTGCTGTATTTACTACAGTGTTGCTTACAGCAACATTTCTAATCAACCTGAACAGTCTGCGTGAGGCTGGAAGTTAAATGAAATGAAATGTAAACGTATTTCATTTTATTCGTCAATGTGTTAAACAGCTTTTCTGAACACATGTCTGTTGTAAACCCACTTCCTGTCTGCTTATGTCATGTCAATGACATTTCCAAGGGGACAGTCCTATCCTTTAATATTTTTTGGCTTCCATATTTTTATTTAATATAGCTGCGTGGAAAGGTAGTTGTTCAGGGGAAAGGATGTGCTAGAATAAAATGGGCCAGATTCAAACCTGGCTTGCACTGGTGTGTTGTGGTGGCAACATCTCTGAACGCTAGACCACCTTAGGATAATGTTTACCGTTTGTCCAAACTAAGTCCTGCCTATGCACCATATATTTACAAAAAATATTACTTTACCTGTATTTTGAAATGATGTAAGCAGAGCAAAAGTAAGTCTACATTTTAATGACAATTTTTAATGTCTGTTTTGCTGAAAGCGAAGTCAAATATACTTGTTGTGTGAAGACATCTCCATGCTAGCCCTCTCCAAGACCTGGCAATCACGGCTTTCTTCAAGATATCTCCATGCCAGCCTTCTCAAAGACCTCTCCATCGTGCTTGACCTCTCCAAAGACCTCTCCATAGACAACTCAATGGTGTCTCTCTTCTAAAGTGCAAAGAACATTGGAGAACACCATGTTGTTCTCTTCAAACACCAAAGGACTGACTCGTGGCAGATATGTGCTCTACAACGTCTGTAGAGTATGACCTCTCCCCAAATAGACACAGGTCCTAAACCAGGCACTTGTCATCTCCTCCCTCGACCAGTGGTTTTCAATTTTTTCCATTGCAGAGACCCCCAGTGCGAATGTGTGGGCATATTTTTCATTGTCAAGTGAGCAGTGTGAGAAGACGCAAAATATCTTGGCCAGATGTACATCCAAGGGCACGTCTTGATCTACAACTTTACCAAACCTGCTGTGGAGTTTTTGCAATGAAGATTTAGAAATCACAGAATTGGGAGGGTGAATTTTTTTAAATACCAACATACAATTAAGCTAATTGGTCTTGACTTCTGCAACTGTCTATGGACTGGGCTCCCTGATTGTGCCTTCAAACCCCTTCAACTTATCCAGATCACACTGCTGGCTGGGGGTTCTATCCTCTTAAACTTTTGCTCCTCTGCACACTAGGAAATATCTATGCAATTACATATTGTGAAAACATTTTTGGGCTAGTTTGCTGTTGACGCCATTCATCTCCTTAAAAATTGAAGAGACACAGCACCTTTTTCTTTCCTTTCCAAAAAAGTTGACAAGGAAGGTTTTGAGTGAGGAATAGAAGGGCTAAAATTAAGAGATCATTGCAAATCTGTTCCTCCCTCGTAACTTTCCTTGTCAACGTATTTGGAAAGGAAAGAAAATGGTGCAGTGGACTCAGAAAAGTTTATCGGAGCAGTTTTTCCTTCCAAACATATCTGTATTTTCAAATAATCCATCTTTATTTTCATGACTGATTAAAGTAATTTTTAATTGTTGGTGTCTTTTTTAGCTTCCAGTTGAAGCTCCTCAGTCCAACCCTTCAGTAGATCCCAACACAAACGCTTGGTTCTACACGTTCTTGTCTTTAGAATATGTCATCCCTTTGCTCAGCCATGTCAAATCTCTGTCATGGAACCCTGATGGTGAAAAAACCTCCCCCTAATGTCTTGACAGGGAAGTCTCTGCATTTCTTCTGAAAAGAGTACATGCCTTGGAAGGGTATCTGAAATAACTGTCTTCCCGCCTGCCCACCATCTTAAGATGATCTGCTAATTGTCAAAAATATAAATAGAGGTACGGCCAATTGATACTTGACAGATAATTTGACAGAACACTATAAGTGTTACACATAGCCACCTTGCGAGATATGCCAGAGCGATATAGGCATGCCTGTTTGGTGACACTTTTACCACACTAAAGATAAATCTGTAGCTTTTCTGTTCAAATCATTTTTTGCATTGCCGTGCATTGCTGAGAAAGAATTCCATCAGTTGTTTGACACTACCATCCCGTGTCCAAATTAAAACCAAAAATTGATTCTATGTTGTGTTAAATAATACAGACTTGCATTTTGGCCACATGCCTCTCCCAACCGGAAGTAGAACTGAGAGTAGACATTGACATTCACGTTAGACCTCAAACTTTAATTGAAACAATACCGTCTTGGGCACTGCGATGCAAAATATTCTTCAGTCGGAACAGTCCAGTGATTGCATCTTCCAATGCCAGACACATGCTGTTTCAACATGTCATTTGCAGAGTTTCTCACATCCTTCTCCTAACTAAAGCCCTAAAACAGAATAATGCAGATTAGTCCTGCATCTATGACGGAAAGCTTTGTGAAGACAGGTGCTACGGCTGTGTCTGTCTTTCGAGAAATGAAGTTACAATGATGCATATTTTTAGCTTCAACATTTCCCTGTTCTTATAAAATATGTAGTATTGTCTAAACTGAAGCATCTAGATCAGCTCCACAGTGGGGCAATGTCTTTCTTGTTCTCTGTGAAATTAGGGAGCTAATCTAATACAAAACTATAGGCCACAATTTTGCATATTATCAATTGTATGTATTACTCCCTGTCATCATTCTGCTTCCATATTGGCTCCACACACTTGCAGGTCTCTTCTCTTTTTGTTTCAGATGCCTCCTTATTCAGTCAGCTGCTAGGTATGGGGGGGGTCTCATATCCTAGATGATTAGAGGGTTATTATGAGCATCCTTACTTTTCTTACTCTGCAACAGTCATGCCAGTATCATCCATTATGCACTGGAAGTGAAGTGTAATATTTTTAAATATAATGATGTCATCTCATTATCTGAAATTCATGCAGCCTGTAAGTGCGTAATCCATATACAAAGTTGATGTAACTGGGTACCTCATCCCAGTAACTGTATCCAAACCCCTGTCTGTGTGTGTTTGTGTGTGTGTGTTAGAGTTGGGATAATAAACCAAAATCTGTTGACACCAACCAACCGTACCGACCACTTTTGTTGATATTTATATTGTTCATTGCAATGAGTTTCATATTCTAGATAAATCAAAGAAGTCTGAAAGAAAATAAGTAATTAATAGTTCAATTTGTTGTTATTGCATAACCTAAGTCATTTGATTTCTTTATGGATTTGGCACCATATCGCCTTCTCAGGTGTGCGTGTTTGCGTTGTGCAGTTTTGTATTGCACCTACATTATTATTTCAAGTTTTGTTTTATAATAATTGAGTATTTGGTGTTTGGCTTTTACCCAGCTTTATTGAAAGCATTCCGAAGGGATTGCTCTCATCACCTTAACCAAATTGGATGGTTAAAATATTAGGATGATTTACCTTTTAATACTGTTTCCAATTAAATGACAGTCTGTTTTGGAATATCTAAGACATCATTTATCCATTTGATACAATGGTGCAATTGTGATGCATTTAGCATTTGCACATGTCAAAGCCCTAGTTCATGAGGTTGTAGGGCCCACTGTGTGTGGTATCTTATTGGTTGGTATACTTTTTGATCATATTCCCCATATGCCAACTCACTGAATCATTTTAAATCAGCATTGTCGAAAATCTGCATTACATTTTTGAGGGATTGTATCTGGACGAAGGACACTAGATAGGCCTTGTTTCATAGAAAAGGTAACTAGTAGTTTTGATTTGTCATCAGTTTGTCCGAATTTTTCCATTGGAATATTAATTCCATTGAAATATTCGGTCAGGTTTGTTGCAACTTGTACAGACTTTTAAGGTTTAACCATTGATTGAAAATAGTTGATTTTGGATTGTATTTTTCATAGTAGCAGCCATGACAATTAGTGGATTAGATATATATATTTTTAGTATTGTTCCATTATTTTATAGTATTAGTTATTTATAAAGTTTTCTCCTGATGCCCAAAATGTTGTTTCCACTGTGTCTTATCGAAACAACTCTCAAATGGAGTTGGGGAAAGTCAGAGATGTAAACATGCTTTCCTTCAAGACATACTTCGCCAATGCCTTCTTCCTCTTTCCACACTGCTAGCTCAACCAGGAAGTTAGCCGGGACCAATGCGAGGAACGCTACTCTGGCTAATGACCACAATCCGCTTGCAGGTGTCTGTCTTTCCCGAGGGACTAGAGTGTGATGAGAAAAGGAATGCCTTGGCTGTCTCTCTTCCATTAGCCCAGGGTGATATTTGGCCAATATGTATCGCAAATGATATCCTCCCAGTCACAACCAGCTGTGACACACCCTGGTGGGGTGTACTGGTGTATCAGCCCCCACAACAGGCCATGGGTGAATATATCCAGAATTGGGTCTAAAATGACCCCTGGGTTAAAACATGTTGCTTTCAGGTTGAAGACATTTTAGATAATTTGCTTTGTGTTTTAAAGCAGCTCTGAAGGGATTCTTGCTAGAAATCAACAGGCCTTTGATGATCAATATGGCTTGGGGAAATGTTATTGCCAATATGGAGTTATTAATCTGTCAGATTCTACAGAGTGGTCACTGCATATTATTTCAACCACTTTGTACTTTGCAGTGCCCCATTCTACAGTGAAACATCATAATTACTAAAGAGGATGATTGGAATAAACCAAAAATGCCATATTTTGTCTAATGCAGGTAATAAAATGTGAGTACAATTGAAATGTTACATTTCAAATGGTATTGCAAAGATTGTCAGATGTCCACACATCAGATAACGTTTATTCAGTTGGAAATATCAACTGTTTTAAATGAAATGGATCAACTCCATATTGACATAATAGAATGGACATTCCAATTCACATTATACAGCTATTGGACCCACAGCCATCATTTTGTAATTGTAAAGTTTCAATTTGATTTTCATTTCAATGATAAACCATCGTTTTTACTGTAGTCTGAACTGATTAGTTAATTCTATTATTTATATTTCTATGATAGAAATGATACTGTACTCTATAATACTGTGCGGCTTAGCTCAAACACGTCATGCTGATGTAAAACAGGGTTTAATGCTTCAACATGAAGTATGTGAAACATAGAAAATATTGTAATCTATTGGTCGACAAAGTAGTCAGCTCCCCAGTTGTTGACTCTTGTCAACTCTTCATTGATCAAATTATTAAAGCAGCTATGAAAAGTAAGCCGTCTCTGAACTTGCTTCATTCAAGTACGGCTTATGCAATAGAAGGGAGTTCTACTGTTTCTATTTGACTTAGCCATTGACTGGTCTTTTCTCCTTAAAAATGCCATACTAAGCTGTGCTCTTATAATATGAGGATACTGTAACACGGAGACCGTCATTGACTGTGAAATGTTATCTGCATTCCCCACATTCTTCCTGGGCTTGATCAACAGTGAAACACAGGCGGTTTTAAAGCGGAGGTCAGTGAAGACAAGGCTGGATTTTCCACCACTTTAAAAGCTGATGGGCTCCCAGAGGTTGGGTTATGGCTTGAGATCATCTCTCACAGGTGGTGAAAGGCCCACAATAGTCCTTCACATGTAGCATCAAGTGCAAACTGCCACGCTCAACTCAATACATGGATTTACTTTCCTCAGTGGTTCTGGTTGTCCATTGCATGACAAGAGATATGGGACCTTTGTTGTGTGTGTGTTGTTGGTTTTTTCCTGGTGTTTTTTTGACTGATTAATATCACCGTGATATGTTAAAAATAGCCTAAAAAGATTTATTGACAAGACAAACAGACAGGCAACCATGTCTCTGGGTCTGCTACTGCTGTTAGTTAGCGGCTGCGTACGCTAAATTAGAAGATCAATCGAAAGCAGTGCTTTATTACAGCGCTTTAATATGAATGTTGGTTAAATTACAGTGTTTTAGTGTGAATGTTGGTCATTATTACAGTGCTTTCATGTTAATCGTGGTTGCTTTATGCTCTATCTAATACTGTTTTTATAATGTGCCCAACAAAAAAATCCTTGACATATTTCAGCATAAGCAAAAGAATATGTGTAAAAATTATAAGATTACCATTTATTTTTTAAAAACGTTTTTGTGAAGTTTGGATAGAATTAATAGTCATTATAGTCATTTGTATATAATTTTTGTTTTGCAATGAATGCGTTCTTCTCTTACTATGTCTTTTCAGTGGGCTCTAAAAGGATATAGTATTGTTATTTTCTTACTGGACGTTATTTGTATTTTTCTAAAATCAATAAGTCATCAATATTTATATTTAACTATTTTACGTTATCTCTAAATTATCACACAATATCAACATTGTTTGTGTTGCTTTTGGTGTAACATTCTATGTATGCACATTTTAGCATGTAGCGTGAAATATTTTATTTGCATGTACTGTACATGTAAAGTGCATCTGCCTGTTCGAAAGATAATGGAGTTGTTTTTGTGAGTGTGTGTGTTTTTGTGTGTAGTAAAGTGAAGCATTGAGCGAGCGAGCTTTTGGTTCCCTCCTCCCCTGTTCTCTGCCGGCCCCTCTGTCCCTTTAAGGCCTGCCCCTCGGAGCCAGCCAACAGCAGCTGTTCCATATTCATCAAGCCCTTGAGTCTTAAAGAGCCCTATCCTGACCATGGAAAGAGTCATTCCTCTCACTCGCTCTCTCACGCACTCTCCATCTTAGCGCTCATCCGCCGCTCTCTGTGCTTCTCTCGCTCTCTCT
Source organism: Esox niger (assembly GCA_016801105.1). Taxonomy (NCBI): domain Eukaryota; kingdom Metazoa; phylum Chordata; class Actinopteri; order Esociformes; family Esocidae; genus Esox; species Esox niger. Next base: position 34,768 of record JACXGJ010003818.1, on the reverse strand, counting down.
CTCTCTCTCACCCCCCTTCAACACTATATCTCCCTCTCTCTCCCACTCCCCTCTCGCTTTCATACACACAGACACACATACAGACGCACACACACTCAACCACGTAGAGAGACACAGAGAGACACACACTATCCCACTCACTTGCGCACACGCACATGCTCACACACACACACAATCAGAACTGAGCATACCTGTGCAGGCTGGGGGAGCCGTGCTGGAGGGGCTTTTCACTGTTGTCTCTGAGGGTGCTGTGCTGTCATTTTTGGGGAGAAGCGGGTCTCAGTTGTTTCCTATTTCCTCTTCTCATTCCTGGAATGCTAAAACTGGACTGATGGACATTTCAGAACTTTGTCTGCCAGACCCTCTCAGCTATCATAACCAGTAGGTGCACCTCTTTCTCTCTTCCTTTTAACATTCCCTTCTTTTGTCACGTTGGATTGTGCTTTTTTTCCGTGCGCTCTTTGTTTTTCCCCTTTCCTTCTTTCTCTGCATGTTTCCTTGTTGAAGTGCCTGATTTGTTTCCTTTACAAAGGACCTGCCTATCGCCACACTGAACTTTTTGGAGAGATGCACTGCGCTTTTCCTGGCTGTCATGCTTCCGCAAACACACTAATATGCTGTCACTATCTGAGTTTTTCGTTCTGCGATGTGTTGGAGCCGGGGCTGTTAATTCGCATAAAAGTGTTTCCTGCCAGTGATAGCCTAAAGCAACAGGGCAGGTGCGCTGTGGTGGGTGTTTGTGTTGAGTAGGGAGAGAGGACCCTTAGTCTTTTAACACTTTGTCAGCTGGTTATGTATGTCACTCTGTGCGCATTTCATTAACAGCATGGCCGATCAATTAACAGTGGCTCATTGCAACTTGCGTGTGTTTTTCCTAAAGAATAGAGGGGACGTATCCCGTTGGAGCTTGTTCAGGCAAGGCTTTGTTCTCGCTCCGTGTCCTGGCTGGATGGCCACCCTGGGAGAACCCCAATACATTTAAGGAGATTAGATTCAAGTGAATTCATGGAATTGAGGGGGATGAATGACACACTAAAATATTTGTATGTCTAGGGGAAGACATAGGAAGGATCTGTTGCCCCACTGACTAGACATATGCTGCCCAGCCGACAGCACAGGAGCCTGTTTGAGAAGCACCCGCTAGCTGTGGGTTTACTTAAAGTAACATTCCACATCTATATGCCCATCTGCTTTTATACATCCATATCTTTCTTGCCTCATTGGAAATGTAATTTATTCGTAGCAAATTATATTAGCTGTCTGGTATGATGGTTTGGATAATAAAAATAGAATAAAAAATGTTCAAATGTTCCTCTAATATTTGTCTAAAAAGTGTTGTAAAAATATTAATGCAAAACATTTATAGAAATATGTTCATTTATGTTTTAAAAGGTATTTAGAGCACAGCTGTGTTGTTTGAGTTTATACTGATCTACAATTTATGCCAAATATTTAACTGACAGTCTTTTCCTTTCTAACGCCTGTAATCATTGTCATGTGCTGATGAGGACGTGACTTATACCTGCTGTGAAATTCTATCATGAAGTAGTTAAGACAGTCATTATTTTAACCCATAACTCGTTCCACGGAAAAATCTAATCAACCAAATGAGTCTGTTGTTGTAGGTGGATTAGGATGAAAAAGGCACCATGCATGTCTGCTGAAAGAGTGAGGTGAACTAGGAGAATACCTTGGAGTAGTTGAGGATTATAGATTTTCATGTATAGTATTTCAAGGCTAAAAACACACAGGAATTCTCAATGGGGTATAATGCAAAAATGGAACATTTATTATTTGGACAACTTACAAATTCACTCACTTGTTTTGAAGATCTGGTGTTTGAGCATTAACTATTCCCTACTCAGAGAGAGAAAAGCCAATCTAGTGAACTAATTAATTTAGGCACCCTGTTATAATCTCCTTTGTTTTTTGTAATAAGGGTTCTTTACAACTGCCTTTTTAGAGTACAGTTAAAGTACCTCAAACTTGTTCATCATAATATATAATAACTCTAGAAGAACTACTGGGACAGATATTTTTATCTATTTCATTTAATTGACATCTACTATATACTTGTCACTAAGCTGAATAATTAATTACAATTATACATTTACATTGTTACTACTCAAAAACCTTTAAAACACAATCTTCCATTTTAAATGTTACTTTAGTTTATTCATTTTTTATTTTCTCTTTGACATCATACAATATGAACAGGTGGCAATCTAACCGATCTAATTGTAGCCAATATGAAGTGCATGAATGTAATTATCAGATGCCTTTTATCAATTTTTTTTTACTTTGGGTTAACTGATGTTATTTTCAATAGGGAAAGTTGAATTTATGATTATTGTTTCAAGTGTCTAATTTGAAGAGAAACTAGCTACATAAGGATTTTTCGATAGCAACAATGCATAATGGTTATGTTGTTAAATTAGGCTGACAATTGTTTAGTTGACGTTCGTAATACATCTAAATTATAATATTTAATTATTTATTTAATAATTGCATGCCAAAAATATTTCAGTAATTTTTTTTACTGAAATGTTATTATTAGTTACACTTATTATTTTGTCCCAGTGTTGTGTTAACACTTCTATTAATCTAACATTTATTAGAGAAATATATTTAGACATTTATATATAAATAAAACTACAAGGGGTAACTGTCAGTGAAAATATATATGACATTTAGACTGTGTGTTTCTTTCAATTTGAGATATATAATGATAATTCCAATAAATGTGATATATTATAACATGTAATTATTAATTTGACAGCAGCAAACAGGTTGGGTGCTAAAAGCATTAGAAAAACTGTTGTTGCTGAAGTTAGTTTAAGTTCCTTAATACTCTTAATGTTGATGTAAATTATGTAATACAGCCCAATGATAATATAGGTATTGCATGTAAAAATCATATTAGTAAACCAAACATTTATTAAGGCTGTAGTTGTGTAGATATTGCGGTAATTACATGCAGTAGATGTTTTGACATGGTTGGCAATATCTCAGTCACAAATCAGTTTAACATCACTGTTATCTTCTTCCTTAATCACGTTGAATTAATTTAGATTTTTATCTAAGGCTCCTAAAAAATGATTTAGTTTTTTTTATGGATAAAATATCCAAAAAGGCTTTTCTTTTTTTACTCTTACTAAACGGTTAATCCTGAAGTAAAATATTCAAGACAATATCATAAAATTTACCTTGATCTACATTTATAAAAAATGAAACACAAATATAGATATATACTGTAAACATATCGCTAATGCCACAAATGCTGTCTTTTCTTCTTACTGTAGTGATGAATGTAGTGTTGTTGGTTATAGGACTTAGTTGGAGTTGGTCATACAGAGGGTAGTTTTGGGATGTCTGTTGAACGGCAGTAGTTGCAGCACTTTGGTTCATTCGGTGGGGTTTGGAGTGTGTCTCCGGTACTTGACTGCTGGGATTCCTGGGCCATATAGCACCATGTAATTAGCAGAGCAGTGATGTGGAAGCAGCATGTATGCTCAATAGATTGGCCTGGGGGCCTGAGTGACGCTGTCTATCCTGTTGAAAGACTGCTTTTATGTTGGACTAAATGGAGACAATATGGGGAGGTATGTATAGTTCAGTATCGTTTGAATTTGTCACACATACATATACATTTTTCCTGAAAAAGATTTTTTGTGTATGTATGTATTTTATTAAATACCTTGTGTCACAGCTTCAAACTTTCTTCTATGTTGTTTTCCCTTTTTGATTTGGGTGCATTGTATATGCCACATCCAGACAGGAAGCTGTAATTCACAAAACTTTATTTTTCTGTCTTGGCTCAGGCTGCAGGATGTCACATATGTGAGTGGGACAGGCTTATTGTTGCACTCATATTGTTCTGGCCATTTCCACACCTCTCAGAAATCATTCAATACTAAGGACTGTCAGTTTGAGTTCATCTGGGCTTGCTAGCAAACACACTGAGCGGCAAGGCAGCCGTTTGAGACGGGCACTTCTCTCTCTCCCTAAATGTTCTATCAACACCCTCCTTGCTCCTCCCTGCTGGATTCTACATGGCCATTTTCCATTCAGGGAACGAGAGCTTTCAGATGCATTTTCACAAAAGCAAAAGTTAGCACACAGCAATTAATTAGATTTCAATTTGTTTGACTTAATTCCCAGGTTGCTACATTAAGCCCAGTGAAATGGCCATCTCTAACAGCCCTTCTTGTCCCTCTCTTTATTTCTATTAGGTTTCAGAGAACAAGGCGAGGGAATTACATTAGTGTGTCTGAAGTTAAAAGCTCTTTGCTCTTTGACCAAGTGTTTCAGTGTTATTGGGTTAATCAGATTTTTGCTGTCTTCATGGAGATGCTATCGCGGTGTAGAGGCAGTGGCGGGTAACCAAAGCAGCCTTGCACAGACACTATCCAGATGGGATCAGCTTACAGTAATTTGGTTTCAGAATACATTACCAGAAGAGGCTCCTGGCCGAGAACGGCCACCCTGTTAAGAGCCAGGAGCCTGTGGTTGCTGTGGCCACAGTAGACAGCCAGCCCTCAGACCAGTGCAGATCCCCAGCCCACTACAGCCCTTGTTCTGCTCCTCTTCCTGTGCACTTAAGGGAAGGTGTCGGGATACGTGCCTTACTACAGAAAACGGAATGTTTTAAATTAAATTTGTCACCCAATTCTAAATGCATCTCCTTGTACCAACAGGGCTTCGTTGTCCAATTCATTAGGGCGATTACTCAGTCCACTGGCCACACTGGAGCCCTCTCATTTCTGGTAAGCCCTGCATATGAGTATCATTTCTTTCACTGTAAATATGTCAGTCAATCCAGGCTCGGGGGGTTCTGGCCCCGGGGCCCCAGGGCATTTAGGGATGCGGAGAGTGTTGCCAATCCCGGCTCTCCCTTCTTTTGTGTGTTTTGTATGTAATGTTTGCCACTCGCTTTTTAGGAATAGCTGTTCACACTCTTTCACCTACGAGCTTCACGTGCAGCTTCTCCCCTGCCTACTAGGCACAATATAATAATAGGAGTCCGAAAATTGAGATTTCTTGTATTTAGCGTCCCGACAGCTTTATTTTATTTGCCATGTTATCAGGGCCTGCCTAAAGCTTGTAAAAGGCATAATAGAGATGATACAGTTCATAGCAATATGGTGTAGAGCATCGTGCTTTCTGATGTAGGAGGAACTCCGTCTTGTTTTGTAAATATGTATGATTACACACTGTTTGGATGAAGCGTGTGCATGGATTTATCTCAGAATACTTTGGTAATTGTCCATTTAGGAGGCAGCACCCATTGTTAGCTCTCTGAAATTAGGGCTTTTTTGATACCGTGACTCATACATGCTCACGCAGTGTTTGGCCTTCCTGGTCTTTTGCGACGAGCTACTGTTTCGGTTTGACCATTTCACGACATCCACCCGCGCCGAAACCACCGACCGGCACCACACCACACTTACCTCGTGATTTTGGCCAGAGTAACCTTTGACACCTTCCTCGCGGTGTGAGAATCTGTTTAAAAATAACCAGGTCCATTAGTGTAGGAAGATAATGCAGGCCTGACTACGTGGACTGTACTCTCACGCCCTTGTGGCGGCGAAGTGCTATCCCTGACACGGAGCGTCAGCACTTCTTCCTGTTGCTCCAAAACCGAAAGGCCCCTCCTGGTTGACACGCACACATGCACTCACTCTATACATATAAGAAGGGTTAGACTGAAGACTGTCGGAGAAGCTGTAGAAAAATGTCAAAACATAATACCAGCATTTCCAGGATTAGAAAACACGCTTTACACTAGTTCTCGAGAGAGTGTATAGTTTTTCAGAGTCCATCAGTTTACCAAGACGTATTTCTGACACAGTGCAAACCGCCGTAGCTAAATGTTTAATATGTGGTGAGAATGAGATTGACCAGTTATGGTTTAATAATTGAAGGTCTTTGGTGTGCTACTCATCTCCTCATATGTCCTGTCTGCTTTCATTCATTCCTCTGTCTGTTTTTGCCTATGCTTTTCTGCCCAATTGGCACAAGGCTGAACTGTAATTCTGCCGCTTTTTTATACACTGTCATAATGGAGGGAAAATGCTAAGTACGCTAATTTACACTTGGTCAAAAGAGTGTTACGTGGTGTGGGAGGCTATGCGGGCGTTTATCAGGGAATGTTATTGGTATTGAGCAGCTAGTCGTTTGAAGGTTATGTTTCTGAGCAGTAATTGAAATGCAAAATAACATTAGGATCGATGGTTAGCTCTGTTTATTTATGAAATCAATATTGAAACCGTTCGTCACAATAGCTGCTCTGATTCTTACTGACAGCTTAACCAAGTACGGATGGAATGACTGTACACGAAGCCAGGGCCTCCCAGCCATAACAGCTTTTAGACTGAGTGTCATTTGCCTCATTGCTCTGCCCTACTATGCCTTGTTCTATCCTAAATGCCCAGGCAGACTGATGGCACGGGCCATTCAAGATGTTTCTGATGGCATGTTGTAGGACTTCTGAGTAATAACATTAATGAGATTGGATGAGGATTGGGTTGGGACATAATGTGACTGTGTATGGGTCCCGGCTAAACCCAAACAGATCCTCCTGGTTGGGTTTTCCTGCCCTGGGGCCAGTACCTCTGACTATCGGTTCACAAAGCATTACCATCCTAGCATAAAGGCTGACTGCTGGCCACTTTGCCTCAGTGTGCAGACCTAGTTTAACTGGGTAAATTTATTGATGTGTTTATTTCCTAGGGACCTTGTCAATAGGCTTTCCAGTCACTTTACAAAATTAATGGGAATGTTGTTTGGGGTTTTCAGTAAATTGAAAATGTTGTTTGGAATATTAGTGCTATAAAGAAGGGGGTTATGAGATGTTTCTGGAAAGTTGCTTGTTTTTCTGTGCCTTTCAAACGTGTCACTGCCAGTTGTGATCTTTCTCTGGGGTTTGTCTTTTAGGAAGGTCACCACGTCCATTTCATTCCTTTGTTTTAATTCAGTGTCAAGGTGCTATCTTCTGTAGGTAAATCAAAGTCCATTATACAGGCGTTTTGGCCCTCTCTCAGTGCTCTGCTGACCCGTGAGTGTCTCAGTAAACCAGAGTGCATTATAATGTAAATCTTTATTTATCACTCTGTCTGCCTGAGAGAAGGCTCTCTGCTTTCATATCTGGAATGTCACAGCAGGGGCATTGAACGTACATGATGCTTCAGAATGTGGATGGGGTGACAGGGGTACTGCAGGTGTACAAAAGGTGAACTATTCATATTTTATGTAGCGAGTTTAAATGCTAATGGTAATAGCAAGGTAGCTGTATTTTACTCGCAAAACGTAGAACATTTCTATAATTTTCTATGTATTATGTGTGTCTTATTTGACGCCGTTTTATACTTTTTGTATTTATCCGCCACATGAAAATACACAAAGTTTGAAATGACCCAGCTGAATTAGTAAAATAAAAGAAATAAGAAGAGCTCTATAATCTAACCTGTTAGTTAGGTTTCTTCCCTGATGGTGGCGGCTGGCTGCTAAGATGTCTGTTTAGATTGTCCCCTGAAGGAGACACATTCATTCAGAAAATAGCCCCAAAGTTGAATTCTTCCTGAATGACATGGTGTTGGACGCCATCGTATAAATCACTCAGCCCACACGCCTTTTTATTATTAGCCGTATTCATGGGGAATGAGAACAGGGTCTGGAGATGAGCCTGTAAAGAGCTACCGACCCGTGAGAAACGTAGGAGAGACCACGGAGACTTGGGGGTGAGGTCGACGAGAGACCTAGGAGAGACCAGGTAGACCTGGGAGAGACCTGCGAGAGACCTAGGAGAGCCCAGGGAGAGATCAGGTAAAAATCATGGGAGAGAGCTTGGAGAGAACCAGGTGAGACCAGGAGAGACCTGGGAGAGACCAGTTTGAGACCAGGGTGAGCACGACTCTGCAGGGAGACCTTTGCCACGTCACATCAGTCCTGCATTGAATAAAGACCAGCAGCTGGCGCCATACATTGCAATATCATTGCAAAATCATTTACAGTAAATTAAAGACACAAATATATAAAGCAATTATCGAAATGAACAATGCAACTTTTGATAGAACATTTGATAGAACATATTTTTTTACTATGTTTGCTATCAGCAAATTATGTACGTTCAAACACTCATCTCGGGGTTGAATATCTGACAGCGTTTTGGATCTTAGCCATATGGTCTATGCGAGCATGTATAAACATGTACGCATTTGATTGCAGTTAAATTATCCTGGACACCTGATAAACATGCTAATTTTGCTGCTGTTAATTGTGCTGCAGTTAATTTTGCCATTTGTGTGTGTTTGGCCTTTTCTCTGATGAAGAGGGGTAATCTATGGTAGTGACAGGACAGGCTCTTTGTTTAAAGCAGGTAGACTTTCCCCTAAACAAGGACAGCCTATCAGAGGAAGATTAATGAAGTAATTTCATGCATGGCTCCTTGCCTCTGTTCCCCTGTACTCAGAGTCACTGTGTCTAAACCTGTGATTTACATTGGTCTGCCTTAAATAGGCTTAACCCTTAGAATAATATTTCCCTCTGTTAGTAGTCCACACACACGCACACACACACACACACGCACACATACACACAGAATGGAGAGAGATGCCTATACACTGTGTTCATTAGTCATTTACCTAGAAATCAACCGCATGCATGTTTGCTATTAAATAGATTATTATAGTAGGTGATAGAGCCTGATATGAAACAGATAATGTATCATAGTTTGGTATCAAAAAGATTATAGTTGGTTTTGCAGTTAAGAAATGGAGAATTATAGTAGGTGTATAGTATGATATGAAAATGAATATTATATCAGGTTTTACAGTTTGCTATTTAACTGAGTGTTATAGTCGTTGTTACATTTTGATATGAAACAGATTACTGTAGGTGTCGCAGGATAATAAGAAGCAGAGTTTTATACAGTTGTGTGTTTGATTTGAAACAGATGATTCCCATGCAGGGTCTATTTGTTCTTTTGCCTGGTAGACAGGTTTGTGGGGCAGTGCTGGTTCCAGAACCGAGTCGTGTGACTCCTACACTTCCAATCGGGCCGTCATCATCATGGCCACCTAATCCTTTCCAGCTTCCATTTGGCTAATTTGTCCTCTCTAATATTCTCCAGGTCCTTGCTGCAATTGAGAATGCGTTTGCAGTCAACTTACCTGGTGAAATAAGGGTTAAATAAGTACACGCGTGGTAGGACACCTGGAGCCCGGTCTGTAAGTGTGCTTGACAACAGGGAAAATCTGGTACGGCTCATTTAGACATGGTGGTGTGTGAGATGGATCTGAATAGCACGACTCTGTTATTATTAGGCATTCGGAAACAATTACCAATGATTAATGCTCTTGATGACACATTTGATGGCGGCTAATTATTTTTGCTGAAAGAGCACCGTTAGACTGTGTTCCTACAGTGAGACAAGGGCATACAGTATGGCTCCCTGATGTGTGCCAAGCCTGGGCGGTGCTGAACTACTTTTACATGATGATACGCTGTCCTACTCCGCAGGGAGTCTTTCTGCAGGGTATGCAGACTAGTGTGTTAACTCTTCTAATGCTGCCCAACCATTTGTGAACTGGTAACCCACTCCCGAATAGGGGTCTTTTTCTGATATTTCCAATGGCTGCATTAATCTTCCCGGGATCCTTTTTGGAATAGGATTTGTTCCGGTGTCTCTCAGACAGTTTAGGTCAGACAAACAGCAGTGCCTGTATCATAAGAGGTCCTGTTTTTCCTGCCAGCATCTTTCCAACAGGAAGGAGAGGGGGTGGGATCAATAGATGTGATCTGCGTCTTGGGCTGGCTGCACTATCTTGCGGCTGGCTTGTTGGAGCGTGGGGCTCATGTTGTCGTAGCTAGTGAGCTCATGGCTTTATAAAGACTACAGTGACATCGCTGTGGAGAAGCTAAATTTAATCCTCTGCCGGAGACTGAAGAACTTAATTGGCCGGGCCGCTGAGCTGCCTGGTCCCCCCAGTGGTAACCCAGCACCACCCAGCACCACCCAGCACCATCCCGCACCACCCAGCCCCGCCCCCTGGCCTACGGACTATTGATCTGGGGCCCGCATGGCTTTCCATAAGCATGCATAAACAGCCCTGTCTCCCTTCCTATTTTGCGCTCTCTTTTTTTCCCTTTCTTTCTTTCTCCCTCTCTCCCTCTTTTCTACACAGTTTTTCCATTTTTCAGTCTCCTGTCCTACTGGTCTTGTGTTAGCTTCTGTAGCTACTTCATCAATCTCTGTCAGCTGACATGTCGGTTAACAAAGAGGGCCTGCACCTCCACGCCCTCTAGACCCAACTGTCCCTTTCTCTATTTGACTATAGCAGGACTAATGAATGAGAGAATCCCAAATTAGGAGGTTCTCCCAGACTAAGATTAAAAAGGGTGTGCCTCTAGCCAATATACTACCCATTCCCTCCTTTTACATTTACACAGAGTCATCTCCCCCTCCCCTCTGTCACACAAACACAGGCATGACAACTACACACACACACACACACACACACACACACACACACACACACGCACGCACACACACACACACTTACTCAAAATTGCCCCAGAGGTCTTTTGTCCCTATTCCCCTGATAGCCATTAACCTGAACCCAGTTATATAAAAAGGCATCCTCCATATTTCACATGGTCCCCATCCACCACCTTGTCCCCAGATCAACCCCCCCCATGCCCCATGAGAATACAGCCACCCTCCAGAAACCTCCCACCTTACAGAGAGACATATCTGTATTTCCGTGATTGTCAGCCTGTGGTTTTGGTTCCAGTCAGGCAGCCCCCACCCCCCTGACTCCCTAAATGAGTGGTCCTCCTTCCAGCCGTGTGGTGGGCCGTGCGTTAAGAGGTGGCACTGGCCCCTGGAGGAGAGGTCACCGTGGCAGCTGCCAGTGGGCTCTGGTGTTGGCGGGAGGCTGTGAGGGTCTGTCAGGAGCTAATTGAGTTCCTCCTCCCGCGCTGACTTTGAGGCCAGTGGCTTATCAGGGACATCGCCCGGGGGGCCTCCGGGCAGATCTGCCTCTACTGGGGCATCTGATATCACCATGACCCCCTCCCCTTAGGTAAACAGGCCGGAGGCTTGGATGAGGTTAGCCAACACCATCAAACCATGTTTTTTGGCTTCCCGCAGCCCACAGCGTGAAAAGCACAGTCTAAAATGGTCTTGTCGTTGTAACACTCTGTGGCGCGGCAATTCATCTGACGACGCGTTTTCCATTTTGTCCCGTTTTGAGTTGAGCTTCTGGCGTAAGCTCTGGTGTTGTGTGATGTGCTCATATGTAGACGGAGAGGTAATGTGAGCACAACGTCTTGCTGTCGGTCCGTTTGCGTGTCTAACACCTCAGTACAGTACTGGCATCAGCACCCTACAGAAGTCACAGCAGGAATAACTACAAATTGGCCCAATTAGTTTCTCCAGGCCCTTTCATGTTCCTGTGACAGTGTTCAGAATGTTTAGGCCGTGTTCAGAATGTTTAGGCCGTGTTCAGAATGCTGCTGGCGGCTCGGGCCGAGACGGGAGTCTCTGAGACAGGGGGACGAGTGCGCCTTCGTTTTTTCTCTCCTAAGAAGAGCGGAGCGCTAGAGAGGAGCAGGGCTCGGAGATCATTAGGGCAGCTAATCCTGGTCACAGCAGCAGCAGTGGAATGATATTAGGGATCCGAAATGCTGTTAGGAGGGCCAGGTGGAATCAGATTAGAACCAAACTGCGCGGTGTGCTTTTGTGGGCCCATAACCCACCACTCAGCATGAATTTTGATCGGTACAAAGGGAACAAAAGGAGGAGGAAAAGGGAGAGAAAGAGAGAGAGTGATATCTTTATCGTGCAGTCTGCGGTATGCAGCCATGCGGCAGAATGGGAAGGGCACTTACTGTACCTGAGAGGAAGACTGTTGGATTTCCCAACATGCTTGGTTGGTTCCGCGGACCTTATCACTTCCCATCCGGTCTGGGGTACATCCTATACACAGCTGGTCCATATGATGCATTTTCTATTCGCACACCTGCAACTGTCAGATTATTCATGTTCGTATTTTATTTGGAAGTGAAGCAATAATATTGAGAGATTTGTAAGATTTCTGTCTTTAACAATAAGAATACTGAGGGCGCTAAGTGCCGTAATATGGCTGCAGTAGTTGTGGACTTGACCATTTCTGTAAAGTATTGTTTTGGACCCACACAAAAGACATTCTAAAGTGCAAAACTTTTTATTTATAAACCGATGCTGGGCGAACTTCTGATGACGAAGTGGAAAAGCTGAACCGTGCCTGTTTTCACAGTTCCTCCTCGAGCGTAGCACAGAGAATGGCAGATGGGTCAAGCTGCAATGGTTGCTGGAATCCACACAGATAGCTCAATGTCTCAGTTGTGCAGGAAATGATTGCATTAAATAACTGATTTTCTTTACGACTGGTAGACGGAAACGTAATGTGAAAGAAAGCTGTTTTATTATGAAAATGATGCAAAAACTGCTGCTCCAATTGAAGTTCCTCTGCGTCATTGCGGCCAGGAGTTTGAATCCTGGTCACAACATACCAACAATGCCCTGGTATCTCAAAGAGGATAGAGCAAAATTGTCTCAGCGCCACTTCAGCTGTATGGGTGGATGTCAGACAGGGTCTCGAACAACTCCATGTGGTAATTGGCCATGTGTGCTTGGATGTGGTTGTTTGCTGTGGAGTGCTCTATTCTTTGTTGTGCAGTTCCTGGTTGGGTGAGCAGTGCGATAAGAAGCAGAAATGCATTGCAACATGTGCATCAGACGACACTTGTTTAACCCTTCTAAAGCTGCTGCCGGGAGGTTTTGATGACGTTAGTGTAAGCAATTTCATGGTGATGTTAGCTACCACCTCATGAGCAGAAACACATAATTGGGTCTAATGGTAGGGTTGTGCCAAACGTTGCCGGCAGTCAAATCAAAGAAAGTGTTTTTTGACAAAAATGACAGCGTGTCATTTTTACATGGTTTTAGTACTTACTGGTTCAGCTGCTTCAGACATGAGCTCCAAACTTGGTTTTGCATTTCGGTTTTGAGATATTCAGTTCTCCCATTCACTTGTGAAAACCCAAACCCCAGTCATGTCTACCCAAACCCCAGTCATGTCTGCCCAATCTGCTTAGCAAGTGTTTCTAAAAGTCTCATGTTGCTGAAAAGCAACGCCCTGAAGTGGGATGTGGAGGAGGGGAGCGTGGTTTTGAATGCGGACGCGTGTCACCGCAATTCACCAGACTTCCAAATGAAGATGTTCTACATGTTGCTCCTTTAATAGCAATTTAAGACAATATTTGATTCATGTACAATAGGTTCAAACTGTTAGTATTAATTTGATGTCATTAATCAACATAAGCAGCCTAGCTGAAAACATAAGCATAGCTGTACTATAATGTGTCATTGCGGAATGAGTTAAGGGGATTCTAGCCGGCACATTTATTATAAATGACCACATAGAGCTGGAGGGGAAACGGTTAAGACACTTATGCAATTATGCTAAGTGTCACCCTGGAGGTGACCTTTGAACTGGGGTTAAGCTTACTCTGAATCTGTTAAATAAAAGCTAAATGGAGCCATCCGCGTGCTGCCATTTTAATATATAGCATTTAATAAGCCAAGTGCAGGTGGACCGTCACACAGGTGCACAGAGCTGCTGTATGTGAAGCAGAGAACATCTAGCAGATCAATAGAAATGCCCTTCATTCATACATGTTGATGAAAGACACATTTGTTAAACTGACACATTCAGCCTAAAAGCATTAAAGATTGTGGATTTTTAGTCAGTAGTTTTCAAAGTGGTGCTGAGCAAAACTGGTTCTGTTTTTTTTGTGTACTGTGCCATTCAGTTCTGTACTATAGTGCATTACTATTTGAGACGATTTGTTACTATCAAAACATTTTATTTCTAAATATTTTTATAAAATATTTTTTGGAGTATTATACAGAATGTTACAAATATAATTTGTATCATACAAATTAAATGTGCTTTGTAATTTGATAACACATTGCGTCTTTAAGGTGTTGGAGAGTTTTTGTTTCATTGACTTGTTATTTTCTCATTATGCTCTCCCTTTTGAGGATGACATAGAGCAATCTCTCAAAAATAGAAACATTTTCCTTGTAAAATGGCCTTCTTTTACCTCTTATTTCCTTTTCTTTTTTCAACTTTCTTTATAGTTACTGCGGGAAATACTGTAAATTGAGTTCCGTGATCCCTAGTAAAAAGGGTGGTTATGGGTTTTATATTGTGTACGCACGCTCTATATTGAAAAAATTCCAGGAGTATTCAGCCAAAGGGCTTTTACCACAAGGTCAACGGTTTTAACAGGGAGAATTTTTTATTATTTATTTTAGCAGTTAACCTTTTTGTGAATTTCCAGAGGTGGTGGGCACCTGGAGCTCCGATGAATATACATGACAGTAGGGAGGGAAACCCGGGAATAAGCTTTAATTTGACATGCTGACCCCCATTTCCACGGGCCAAGGAAGCTAGGGTGAGAAAATAAGGTTGACCTGCTGACCCCTGGGCCTGAACCCTGCTGTCACCCACCTTTACAATTAAATCAGCCGGGGAAACTGAGATGTAGCCAGCTTGGCTGGCCCTTTTCCCCCTGGCCCTACACTCTTCATCCCTGCACTGTATCACTCCGAGATGTCCGGCCATGTGTTGCTCCAGATAGATCCTGACTACTGGGTTACGAATGGGACACTCACGTGTTAACGATGTAAACCATTAGTTAGTAATATGCTAATGGAACTAATAGACTGGGCTGTCTAGCAACAGTATCGTTGAACCAGGAACCCTGGTGTCTCCATTTGCATAAGGCACCCGAAGCTCGAATTTCATTAATGTGGGCGAGTGGAGAAGACCTTTCACCCTGTCAGTGCTGGCTAATGCCGAGGTGTGTGTGTGACCCCAGTGCGACCCTAATGGGTCACTGTGTCCACACGGCCTTTAGAATACATACTGGGTATCCATCTCTCCAGTCAGCCTGTTAGCACGGAACAGACCAGCCTGAAGAGACCATCTTGTGTGCTGGAGACAGGACAGAAATATTTATATATACAGCTCCGGACAGAATAAAGGGACCACTGCGCCTTTTTCTTTCCGTTCTGAAAAAGTTGAAACGGAACGTTTAGATTGAGGAACAGAAGGGTTTAATTTGCAGTGATCTCAAAATGTTAACCCTTCTGTTCCTCACTCAAAAGCTTTTTGACTTTTTGGAAAGGAAAGAAAAAGGTGCAGTGGTCCCTTAATTTTTTCTGGAGTTGTATATCTATCTCTCTTTCTATCTATCTATATATATATACATATATATTTATATAGAAGTTTGCACTTCCTTCGTGGCAGAACAGCCATAGCTTCAGATGGAACCAAATACTTTTACCAACCACATGGTTGTGGACAACATCCATGGCCTTGTTCTGTCATGTTAGCTGCTTACAGTTAACGACTGACACCAGGTCTGTCCTCTATGCTGTGTTTTTTGTACCTGATCTGAACTACATGTCCCAGTGTGCCCGGCTTGCAGCCATCTACTCCAGTGTTGTAGCATTCTGAGGGTGGTCTGTGCCGAGTGTGTGTGCTGCCCCTGTGTTCTCGCTCTCGCGACTGGTGGAGTGTGTGGCTAATGAGGCGCTTAGCGTCCTCGTGGTGAGGGTTAGCACACACTGGACTGAGGATGAGAGCGGGAGAGAGATTCCAATGAGAGAAAGCAGCTGAAGTGTCACTGTGTGCTAATATGGAGTGAGGCCTTCTCTTTGGAATGTGGGAGTCTGAAGTGACCTGTGAACAGAAGCCTGCTAATGTCTTTTCTCTCGCAAAAATAATTTATTTGCAGAAAGTCGCTTTCCCTCAATAACGGTCGTAGCGTTATTAAATATATTTTGTCTTTGTCTTTTGTATGACCAGTCTGAAACTGTTAATGTCTGCGATGAGAAATGCTACGCTAATGGCTCTCTGTCTCTCTCCTCCCCTTCCCCCACATTCTCCAGGCTGCTGAATAGAATGGCCGCTGATGACCGGCATCTTCCCTCCAGCTGCGGGTCCTACATCAAGACAGAGCCGTCCAGTCCCTCCTCAGTTATCGACACGGTCAGCCACCACAGTCCCAGCGGCAACTCGGACGCCAGCGGCGGCTATGTCAGCGCCATGAACAGCCACTCCAACGGCCTGGACTCCCCCCCAATGTTCACGCCCGGCGGGCTGGGTGCCGCCGCCTGCCGAAAGCGCTACGACGACTGTTCCAGCGCCATCATGGAGGACTCGCCCATTAAGTGCGAATACATGTTGAACTCCATCCCCAAGAGGCTGTGCCTGGTCTGTGGAGATATAGCGTCTGGGTATCACTATGGCGTGGCCTCCTGTGAGGCCTGCAAAGCCTTCTTTAAAAGGACGATACAAGGTATTCCCACCCCGCCCTGACCCCCCCCCCCCCACTTCACACGCAGACACAACAACACACTCCCTCCCCCTCCTTCCGCACGTGGCGTATTGTGTCCTGCGTCTTCTGTCGTCCCCCTAGCGCCAACACCCGCTGCCCTGTGCCGCCCTGTTCTTAGAAGGACCGCGCGACGTGGCGGCTGTGTCGCCGACGGCCACGTTTCCCGTCTCCCGGGGCGAAGGGGTGCGTCTGTGAAGCCCGTGCCTACTGTTGAGTCGCCATCGATCGGCTTTGTGGCAATGACGCTCAGGGTAGCTTAATAGTGAGAGACGATCACATGTGGCGTGGCAGAGACAACGTGTGTCCACAGGTTCGCTCGCACAGCGGACATATCCCGCGCCAGTGACATCATCAGCTGGGGCCTGAGTAGACAGGGGGGAGGTGGGCTAGGGGTAGTAACATCGTCATCGGGGGTCAGGTTTGGTAGGGAGGAGATGTCCTGTGTGCTGAGATACCTGTGGGGGATCCAAAGCAGGAAGTTGATTATATCTGTCACGTGCATTTGTGTGTGTGTGTGTGTGTGTGTGTGTGTGTGTGTGTGTGTGTGTGTGTGTTTGTGTGCGCGTGCGTGCGTTTGCGCATGCCTGGGGAATATGGCATGAGTGCAGATCTGCGAGGCGTGATGTATCACAGGTTCCCATTAGACAGGCAGTGACAGGCCCCCCACTGTTTGTCTCTCTGTGTGCTCTGCCCCAGATTAATCAGGGGGACGCTCACTGCTGACGGAGATATTATGGAGCCAGAGAACATCACTGTTCAACATGTACAGCTGCCCCTGCCTGCTTATGACTGGGAGATATGATAAGGAATACTACACAAGACACATTCTTTCAATATTTAGCTATAGTAAAAGCATGTAAAAGTTGTTGCCAGGAGTTCAGTTCATGTATATATATGTATATATATATATATATATATATATATATATGTATATATATATGTAGATATTGTTTATTTAGATTTTTTGTTAAATATTTTGGAGGATTAGTGGTCTAAATATTCCCCTAAAAATGCCATTATTATGGCCAGGTTGTTGAGTGCAGACTCTCTGGGAGCTGTTGATTTTGGACATCCCAAATCCTATCAGCTTTAAACAGTCTATGTACTGTACCTTTGCATGCAAACAAAAGCATTAGGCCAAATCCTGCTGTTTACCATGCTGCCATCAGCGATCCTGTCTATTGACAAAAGATGAACATTTTCTCTCAAGTAACATAACTGCGCTTTTGTTCCCTGGCTACAAAACATTGATGGTGACACACAATAGAAAAGAAAAGAGCAATCTAGGAAAAAAGAGACGTCTTAAGTGGTGAAATGGCCCAAACAATTAAGAGGGAGGTACATGAAAAGGAAAATGGAAAGAGTTCTCTTTTTTCCTCCCTCACTTTGCATTGTCGATTTGAAATCCCTCTCTTTCTCTTCTTGGAGGGCTGCCTGTAATGGAGCTAATCTGCCGTCGTTTGTCCGAGCCACAGGAGTTTTGTCAATAACAATCAGCGTTTGGAAAGTGTAATTAAGGCCAAGGCTTTTCATTAGGAGCAGGGGGGGGGGCTGTCTCCTGGGAAAGCAAGGCCAATTAGAAACTCAGGCACGCGTCGCATGCCGGGTAATTTCAGGGAAAGGAGGGAGAAAAAACCCAGGACTTCTTTAGATTGGCGAGGGACCCGACTGCTCTTTTGGAGCTGGAAAAGAGAGGCTTAATGGCATAATAATCAGACTGGGGTACCAGTCCAGGCTGAACAGGACATGTAAGAGGACAATGGGACATTTTAGGGGGAAGACAGGGAAGGGGTGGAATCTTCCGAAAAAATGAAAAAGCACGCAAGTATGCTGAAGGAAGAATAGAGGCGGTGGTAAATAGGGACCCTCTGGAAGAACAAGGGGATGGAGTAGATGGGACCTGATTAATTAAAGAAATAATGAGTCTGTCTGCAGAGAGTGGAGGGTGTGAGATGATGGCCCTTAATGAGAACAACTGAAGACGTGTCTTTTACACTCATTCATCACATTGCTTTTAAGCAATAACACTAAAGCTAATGGACTTTTTCCCTTGACACCTTCACACACACTGAAATGCATTTACATTTTTTAGAACAACTTAAGACTATATTTACCAGACTTTGTCTCTGATAGAAAAATCTCTGTTTCCTTACCTACTGTTCCTAAATTCAGTGTGTTTCCAGTGCATCATTTCTTGTCCTCTTCTTTTTGATGCTGTGAAAGAGTCCTGATGACAATGGCACATCCATCTTCTGTCTCCAATTAATCCATTCAAATCACCCTGAGGTTATAGAGAGATAGTTACATTAGTCAAGCCCAAGCCCAAATCAAAGTTAACCTAGACCACTGTCCATCCCGGAAATACTCCTTCGCTTATAGCGGCCTAATCACAGCCTGCCCCACTCCTTGTCTGTCCTGCTAATCATAAATCTATTATTTAACCTTATTATTTTCTCATTTTAAATTGAAGTGTAAAATTGCTTGAAAATCAAGTGAACTCAGTGGCCCTTTTTTATATGAAGTAATAGACCTTGACAGTAAGCTTGTAAAAGTCTGTTTGGATTTTGATGAGAAATACCTGCCATTTTACTGTAATTTACTTACATGACCTGACTTTCCCCTCACCGCCCCGGCACAGGTCCTAAAAAGCCTTACAATGAATTGATACAGATTAATATTTAGAGAATAAAATAATAAATATATATTTACTTCTTTGATGTGCATGCTGTTTGATACTGTAACCTTTGAAATCAGAGATAAACTCAGCTCTCTGGTTCATGGTGTATATTCAGCATATGAACCCCCCTATAATTCACTGAATGAATTATGTACATAAGGAGCACATGCTATAAATAATCACTACTCAAGTAATAAGTATTTTTTAAAGGCCTAGTGTAGTCAACTATTTTATTTTACTTGTTTTGACTTTTTCAAAACAAAAGTACACAAAGAAATTCTGAAATTATGGTAATGTCCTTTTTAGGTATAGTTAAATTTCTAGAATTTCAGCTTGTTTCGCTCAGATAGAACTTCTGGAAGACTTGGTAGCATCACAAAAATGTATGAGATTGTGACAGATTTTTTATAGACCAATATTTTTTATAATCTAGATTCTAGACCATCATATGCCGATCAGGTCTGTGTATTTACATTAATATGAAAATGCTTTCTAAAGCCCAGAACCAGAGCATTTTCTTGTCATTAAATAAACATATGTGATACAATCTTCTACCACACACACTTGTTTTAAATGTGTGATTCGCTCCTTTTTAATTGTTCTCATTAAAGTAAACAACAAAGTGATTTATTTGACACTGACTAATGTACAAAATAACAGTCCTTGTAAAATAAAATTGCAAGTATTGAGTGGGGACATGTATTTTTTAGGACACACTGTAATTTGTTAAGGAAAGAGTATGCACATGGTCTCGGGCATTTACATTTCGTCTGTGCCCTGTGCTGTGATGGAAGTCCCCTATCAACATGAGTGTTCTGTGGGACAGCTAGGGACCAGGGTCATTCCTACAGTGTTTGTCTGGCAGGGGGCAGGCAGGCAGTATATGCTATATATCATATACACCTGCCAACGCCGCAATCACACTACATGTTTACAGTAATAACATGTATCATGTTAAATACTGTGTGAGGTTTCATCTATTTCATGAATCAACCCTCCAGCTTTCCTAAAACAAGAAGGAAAAATGTATTGAACATAAAAGTGTAGATTTCTAGTCATACTAAACGTTGGTAGAAAGGTGCCAAAATATTGGAGTTGAAGCCGTAGCATACTGAACCAACCAGGGTGTGAAATCCTATAGATTCCAGAGACTGGTACTCTGACTGGCTCCTGGAATCAGATGCGAAATAGATTGGCTTAATATAGTCGGTTGTGCTATGATGAGACATCAGTAACAGAGACTATCTAAGCATTTCTCACACATTTATTTACCCCAATTCCAAATAGATGAGGTGAATTAGCAAGACCATTTCTAACCCAGATATAAAGGAGGAATTTCTAATTATTTAATATATCTTGGGACACTCCACTTGATCTGTCCAATAATGTTAACATAATTGCATAAGTTGTTAAAGGGGTTTGGAGGAGGAACGCTACTGGAATATTATATAGCTCTGTGTCTCTATTTTCTTTCTCTCTCTGTTTTCTTTCTTTTTTCTCTTTGTCTTTATTACTCTGTTTTTATCTCTCTCTCTTTCTTAAAATGTTATGCAGTTACACAGGATATTGCTGTATGTTAGTCTGTATTGAAGTCATTTAGGTTAATCCTTCTTAATGTAGAAGGAACTGTATACATTAAATAGATAACAGTTGAATAGATAACTTTGCTTTGTGTTTGATAAAGAAAATAATCCAAGCTTAAGAATGAAAAAAGCAAAAACCTTCAATGATAAAAGACTTGTGCATGTCTTGTGCCTCTTTTGTGGCTGTGTGCGTGTGTTATTCAGTTTTTCCATTCATGGTGGACAAGGAATGATTCTAAATCAGGACCTCAAGCTGCTACCTATCATTTTGAAACCCTTTATTGAAAACCTCGAGTACAGTAAAATATAGGGAATCGGACGCGAGGAGAATGCCATCGTGTGTCCTGCCCTCCCTTTCTATCGCTAATGCTCCCATAAAGGCAGGAACAGCTCTTTTATTGTGTAGCAGTGAAACTCTTTTTCATTGTGTTGTCCCGGAATCAGACGCCGTTGCTTTGGACCTGAATAATGTATAAGCCTCTTGCCTGTATTCTATGTAAATAGTCAACAATGGCAGCATTGGTAACAACAGGTTTGGGGTTGCCGGAGCATTATGTAAAGTGGCTGGGGGGCCGTGTGTTCCGCTCTCCCCCTGCTATTGAGCCAGCGGGCGGCTGAGCGTCCGGTCCGTCGGAGGGACCCCGGGAAGGGAAGGGGGCGCAGGCTGGATGGCTGGCTGCTCCAGGGGCCTGGAGGGGACATGCTTGGAATTAATGAGACCAATTTAGCAGGGGGCCAGGGTGGCGTCTTTGAGGGGGTCCATGAGGAGTACCGGTGGTCTCCTTCACTCCCACCTTCACTCCCTCGCTCCCTCCCCCCCTGCCTTCCTCACTCATCAGCCCCAGTGCTGGAAGTTACCTTGTTCCCTGGAGGACACCTACCCTCACCTCAGACACAAAACTAATGGATTGTTGCACAGGAGATGATTTAACAAATGCTGATGCCCAATGTCTGCACAAACTGATTTATTATAGACCGTAGAATACTGTGTGACCTACACTATCCTGTACAATGGAAAAGACAATGACAATACCCTAAGGTGTGTGTTTGTCGTCATGCTTAGTTTTATAATGTTAAAAAGGAGTGAAAAAAAGAGAAAAAAAAAACTTTTGCTTTCCTTTTGCCTGTGACTATGCGCTGCCAAAGAGTGATCACGTTAAGGTGAACCCATGTGTCTTATTTTCCTCAGGCAACATTGAATACAGCTGTCCCGCCACAAATGAGTGTGAGATCACAAAACGGAGACGCAAGTCATGTCAAGCCTGTCGCTTTATGAAGTGTCTCAAAGTGGGGATGCTTAAAGAAGGTAAGGATCTCTCTGTCACATGTTTCTTCTGTCTGTCTGTTTATTGTGGTATCTTAGTCATGTTACTTATAATAATCTAGGCATTGACAATGCAGTGGTACCGTTCACAATGCAGTGGCACCATTTACAATGCGGTGGCACAATTCACAGTGCAGTGGCACAATTCACAGTGCAGTGGCACCATTCACAGTGCAGTGGCACCATTCACAATGCAGTGGAACCATTCATGTATGTTGGTCGTAGCGATGGGGCCCATCAGATGATGACCCCTGAGAGGGCTGGTCTTGCAGCCATGACTGGGCCGGTGCTAGACCATGGTGAGTGATGTTGGCTGTAGTCTGCTGGGCCTGTTACCATGGCCAAAGAACTAATCTGAGCTCTGCTGCACTGTTCTGTCCTCCCCATAACAACACAGCAGTAAATAATGTGCAGTTGAGCTGAGGTCAGAAATATGCAGAATAGGCCCCTGCTGTCTGAGTAATAGACATGTAACAGTATTCTGACTGTAGGGCCGGGGCCGGTACCCTGGGCTGGGTCCCTGAGCACACACTCAGACCGGTCTCAGCTCTCCCTGGCATATTGATCCGCTAAATGTTTTCCGAACATCTCAGCTCTCTTCCTGTGGATGGTTTTTTAAAGTCACGCCAACTGGGAATTCAGTGACAATTAAACATGCTGCCGATGGATTTCTCAGGCTCGGTTTCTTCCCTCTACGAGGCCCCCTGAGACCCCAGGCCGGGCTGCTCTTTCTGGGGGGAGGTCCCCAGCCCCCAGCCTGCTGCCTACTGTACCTGACCACATTACTGCTGCTTTATTCCCCACCTCACTCTCACATGTTAGTTTCCCCAAACAGACCAAACATAATGAGAGCGGCGTGGCTGGGGAAGGAAGGGGCATTTATTTAGTGGCCCGCTGGGAAGGGCGCTTTAAGGAAACGTTTTTTATTTCTTGCTTTCCATGAGCGCTGGAGAGAATAGGTCAAGTGGTGCTTATGTTTGACTAAACATGATTATCCTTCCACTTATACATGAAGAAAAGGCTCCAAAGGAGGTATTCTCTATTACTGGCAGGAAAACACAACATGATGAGTCATTTTACACATCAAACACTCCATAGCAGAAGCCAAATAAGTAACCCTGAAAAGATGTTAGCTGAATGAGAACCGTTTTCGACATTATTTTCATAGTCCTGACCAATCAGCATGATTCTTTTCCCTGTACTCATTAATTTACCAGGGAATGGAATGTATACAATGCCTTGGTAAAGTATTCAGACCCCTTTACAATTACCAAAAATGTTTTTGTGTAATAGACTTCCTTTATAATTGAATGAATATATATTTTATCCATCAATCTACACACAGTACCCCATATTGACAAAGCAAATAAATTGATTTTAGAAATGTATTTCTGATGTAGGGGATTGTGTACATTGATGGCCATTTTCTTTATCAATTATGAATCAAGTCTATAACACAAGAAAATGTGTAAAAAATGAAGGGGTTTGAATACTTTCCAAAGGCACTGTAGACTGTTAGTACATCCTAGCCCATTGTGTAGAGATTTCAAGTCTCCAACTCGAGCCACAGAACGGTCTAGATCTCAGCTTGGTAACAGAATCTCCTTACTGCATGCAGCCTGATAAAGGGCCTGTAACACAGAGTAATCACATTACTATCTGATAAAGAATGAATGCCAATATATCATGTGAAGGAATAAGAGACTGCACAATAGCTAGCGATGGCCATAAAGTCATGGACAGTGTTGGGTCAAAGTAGGAGAGCGAATAGACAGTGAAAAGCACCAATATACAGGAGGAGACTTCTTCTGTATTTTCAGCATTATGGAGCCTGGTTTTTACGCTGGGTTTTGCCACATTACAATGGAAGGTGAGATTTCCATGTAAAGTTCTGGGGAAACCAGGCTGTCTGTCTTTTACATCCCCTCTCCCAGCTCCATCAAGGCTTTGCAAACACAATCAAAAGCAAACACATTCTCCCAATTAGGAGAAATGTGTTATGTGCATCTTGGCGCACACGGCACAGTATCTTCTCCTTAATACAAGGTCAGGCCTCTTTTGAGTGTAAAACCAATGACCCTGATCGCGGAGACAGGAGGGACAGGAGGAGACACCGGTCTAAGCTCTACGAAGCCGCCGGCTCAACGCCATGTTCATTCTCAGGGTCTAGAGATGGTCAGCACTCATGTGACTGAAGCAACCACACTGGAGTTCATTACTGCAGAAAGGTCATCCACTCAATGGAAAAAAAACACCTAATTATAACTTTACAGCTCTAGCTGTCAAGTGCTGTATGGAAATACAGTACATTCAAATGCAACACAACACACCCAACATACCTTTAATATAACTGAATTTGTAGACAGGGAGATCTTGGGAGAGCAACGGAATAACTTTACCTCTGTATCTATCTTACAGTTGCTTAGTTGATACACATGTTGAGGTTTTACATGTCAAGGTTTTACCCTACTGATTAAGAGGGTACTTGGTTAGGAATTAGTGCATGTATGTGGTACTTTGGAAAAGGCTCCGGTTTATCCCCGTCGACGTCTTCGGGGAAGTGTGAGGGAAGTGATCTCCAAAGATCAGCAATCCGTTTAAAGGGGATTTGCCAGAGACTTGAGTTGAATCGGTCTACTTTCCCCCGACTGTATGAAAGAGGAAGTGATCAATAGAAGAATCAAATGTCAGAGGCTACAGGTTTTTTCCTCTGATCAATGGAGGGGGTCAGAGCTGAGAGAGGAAGAACAAGGAACAGATACTATTGAGAGATTACATTGACATCATTTGGTGGTAGGTGCCCTCGGCTCCCTCACACACATGCATGTATTTCTCACGCCCACGTCACACACGCACACACACACACGCACACACACACACACACACACACACACACACACACACACACACACACACACACACACACATACACACACACACACACACACACACACTCCCATGCTACTGTGCTGTAATGGGGTCTATCCTGTTATGTTCTCCGGGCTGACAGGTGAGAGCATTACAACAGACAGGAACATGTGTTTTAAAGGAGCAAGGGGAAATAGGCTGATACACCTCTCTGCGTATTACTCCTATAAGGGCGTCACGCCATCGAATAACCTCATCTCACAGCAACGCCGCTATCATCCTCACTAAAAACACCAAGAAGACACACTGCACTTTGAAATATACTCATGCAAACGCATACCGATCTCCCATGTGGATTCTCATCTTAGTAAGAAATATACACTAGACGGCCATGTGCTTTGTGCTTCTGGAATTTGGAAATCAGTTGTCTGGTACCGTAATCACCCAGCAGAAGAGTGAACATGTTTTCCACATAGTGTGGACTGGCCTTTAAATGAAGCCTGCACCTTGAGTGAGGCATTAGCCCGGCGTGACGTTACCGCGGCAGGGTTGGATAGTTCCACCACCGGACAGGCAGGTGGGCGAGCCATGTGGTGAGAGCGTACGTAGGCCCCGGGGGTAATCAGACCGGTCCAATCAGCGGATAGGGACGGGGGGCCGATGTGTGGCCATTTTTCCAGTGCCCTCGCTCATCACCACTCGTGATTAAAAATGCTGCAACATGCTTACAAGCATGCAAAGCTGGCAACAGGGGCTCTTTGAAATAGTGCTGACGGGGGTTTAGCGGGCGGCTGCCTTGAAAGGCAAGGTTCACCATGCCTGGCCATGTGGCCTTCTGATTTTCCCAGCTAAAATAGGGACCGCCTAAGCCCCCCTTGGCACTGCCAACCATCCCAGACATCCTGACACTTTCCCCGGGGAGAGACACCCAGAACAGGTGAGGGGCTCAAAATAAGGGCCCGAGCCTGGCCGGCCACACAAAGTGAGTGAAGACAGTCCCTTTTGTGCGAGTGTGCTCTGAGGGGGATTATTATTGTTTTTGGAGAGAAAGAGGAGCCGCAGGTCAGCTGGCCACAGACCCCCGCCCTGAGCCCGCTGCTAATCCGCACGCAAATGCCAGCCACATTGGCCGAAAGCCCTCTGCCCTGCACCCTGCTTTGAAGAGCTGACACCCGAGCTGGCGGGCCGCTACCGGCCTCCCTTTACCCGCCCGTCGGTGGCTGGCCGTAAAACAGAGGTGTCTGGTGATGAGGCGGGACTCAGCCCTCCTTCACATTTGATGACATGCAAGCCCTGTTGATACCTGCCTGAAATGCATTCTTCCTCCGTATTATGCCCGGTTAAGCAGACTAGATCTAAGCCCGGCCAGATTGCAACGTGTCCCTTAATCACCGGCACCTGTCTAAAAATGTGTGCGCGTTCAGAATTTGGACAAGCGGAAGGCATGCTTGAGCCAGGTATACTGAGTCACATAGTACAAATGAACCAGCCACAAACCAACAGTTCAAAGCTTGGTCGATGGCTGCCAAAGTCATATGACTGCTCTACTTCCCTCTCTGACACTCCCTAACTCTCACGGTCTCCCCCTCTCTCCCAGCATGGCCCTGACAGTCAAATGAGACAGGTTAGTGCCAAGCTTTAATTCCTGTCAGCATCTGTTAATTATTGCCGGGACTGTTCTAATTAAAAGAGGCACCCATGTACCTCGGACTCCTTGTCAGCGTGGACACTCCGGCTGACATACAGCTCAGCGAAGCTCTGTGAAGCCCAACAAAGCCCAGTGAAGCCCAGCGAAGCCCAATGAAGCCCCACGGGACAGCTCATGGTGCAAGCAGTTCAACTGTTGGGCTAACTGAATGAACAATGGAGACAAAGCACAGTATGAAAATGTACTCAATAATATTTGGGCATAACTTGGTCTCAGAGGAACAATCTTAAGAGCCAGATGATGGAATGGCAGGTCGCCAGCTCTGTGGGCGGCAACTGGCACTGAGACCCCTCCCCTAACTGGGAAACCTGAGTTCAATGATGGGCCTCAAACAGGTTCTGAGGGAGGGGGTCAGAAACTGTAAGAAACCAAGCCAGAGAGGGATAAGGGGTAGTTGGCAGAACTAGATGTATGCCCATTAGTTGAGAGATGGCGTTATGATCATCAGTGTCCACCCATAGTTTAACCAGCAAGCTTGTATTATTGTGCTTTGCTGATTGGCCAATTGTGATCAGTGACTAACAATCTGCACATTGCCTATTGATATTGTATAGCAGCGACATGACGCCGTGAGCTTGAAAAGAACTGTGTCAACATCAGGTTCCCAATGGGCCATATTTGGAAGCAGATAGTGTTTTGCCTCCTGGGTGACGTGAGGGTGAGCAAGCCATTCAGACCTCTCGCCTCATGGAACCTCTCTTATCAACAATATTACCTGGGTGTCTCAGGAGAGCATCAATATGAATTTGGCATTTTTATAGTACCATTGAATTCTAATGTTCCTAAGAATTTAAACCTACAACTACTGACTGGGTGACACCAGAATCCGGCTTGTCATGGGTTCATATTTGAGGCCTCATCCCTGAATAGATTTACTGGTCAACTATTCCTTGTTCAGTTTTTTTTCTCCACATGATACATGTGAAGGATGTAAATTGCAAAATGAGGAATTAGTGAGTTTCACTGAAATGTAGCAGCCATCTGATGATCCCCCCAGTGTTTGCTGAGAAGGATGGGTCTCTGCTGGGAATTGTGGGTAATTAGGTTAGTGGGTTGTCAGTGTCAGGAAATTGAAAGACAATCCTAATCAGATTTGTGTTTCTAGGGAATCAAATAATTTATATAAGTAGAATAAAATCTCCTTATTCTATTCCTACAAGATAATACAATTTGCTGTAGCCACCCATGCATACAGCCTAGCTTGGGGAGAATGGGGGCTCTCAGTGGAAGGGGTGAAAATGACTGTTTTCATAATCCATCTTTCTAGTCCTTTCTACAGAATGATTATATTCCTTGCCTACTACGTCATCGCCTTTTTCCTCCCCATTCAGCCCCACTGTCTGTTCCCTTCTTCGACCTCTAATAACCATACATGGAACGTCCAAACTCATCCTCCATTAGCCTCATTTGCAGTGGCCACGCGACGCCCAGCTCTGACACCATCTTTGCTGTTATAAAGTGATAAAATCATCAAGCAAGTGCTCTTCCTCTGAGTGATTTTAGCAGAGGAGACTTGGGGCTCTGACAAATGAACCCCTCCCCCACGTTCTCCTCCTCTTCCACCAGCTCGACCGTACTTACAGAATAATACCACAGATCTGGTTTAACATCTATTTATTTAAAGGGTCATGCTTATACATAATGAAGAAACAGATAGACATTCGCTGTACAGGGTCACGATCCATCAGCCCCGTTCAGCTGTTTGCCCAACAGCGTCTATGTGCAGCCGTTAAAGGTTGGAGCCAATATACATACATGTTTGCATACCATTAAATCAAATCAACAAACGCCATCCCGTATCACACATAGTTTGACTATGTCCAAAAATAATAGAATAAGAAAAAGACAATCCAAATGGAAACACCCTTATCAAATAATGAGATAATAAATAACTTATGTTATGATGAGGCTGCTGACATTTACAGTATCAGTGCCAGGACCTGGTCCTCTATGAGTGGCGGAGGATGATAAGACAGTATGCCTGTCCCGTCAAAGAGGCCTGAAATGAGGAGGTTTTATTAGAGTGCTCCCCTGTATCTATCCGTGTCATACGTCTGGGAGAGTCTGTGTGGATAGGGTCGTCTATTTATTCTTACAAAAGCTACATGGCTCAGTACAGAAGCCCCCTAGACAGCTGAGCGCGCAGATACCTGCCTGGTCGTTCATTAGTATGCCGTCCGCCTCGCCCAAAAAGCTAAATAATTAGAGGGCCAGTCTGTGAGATCATTGACCCTGCGTTAAATATTCATATGTTTAGAGCTCCTCCAGGCTCAGCTGTGTCACAGTAGACCGGCCAGGCGTGGGCCACATATGGGAACGTAGCACCGGCCGCCAGTCCCCCTGACACTGATGCTCTGGCACTCTCATTACTCTCATTACTCTCACCATACAGACAACCCAGCGGAGCCCTCACACCTCTGCTTCCTCAAGCTTTTGCTTGAATGCTTTCTTGTGTAACAAGAGCGAAAGTTTTGATTCTGATCGTGTCAAAGTCCGAGAAAAGGGAGCCTGTTGTTTCCTTTAAGCGGGCATTAGAAACTTCTGCTGACTTAAGCTGGTAAGTCAAAGTGATGAGGCGTGCGAACGTGTTTAGAAGTAATAACATCAAAATCACCTGAAGTTCTCTACATAGTTGCTTTGATCTCCCTTAAATGGGATTTGGCCATTAACCATACATGGTCACATGCCCCACCCCTTCTGTTTATTTTTAGCTGGCCGTGGTTAATGTTAACTGGTTTATGTAATAGTGGAGCCCATGAGTGGTTCAGTTATCTAAGGCACTTTTTCTCAGTACAGCTGCATCATTGTGGGCCAAAGTTTGAATTTGGTCGCGCCATACCGTACCCAGGGGTCTAACAGAGGGCAGTGCAAATTGTCGAGTATTTCCTTATTGAGAGAACAGTATGATAGGAAGCAGAACGGCTTGGGGAGCTCTACATCGGACGACACGTCATGAACTCTAAATCTGCAATAGGCAAACCCATAGTCATGAATGGTATATAAAAGAAATGAACTGGGAGGCAAATATGTGGGGTGAAAAAAACTAAATATGTCAGTTTAAAGAAAACCCACGCACTGATTTCCATTTATATTGATCCCATTGTATTACTCAAGGTTAGGAAACATCTAACCTTGAGTTATAAAGTGGTGAACTATTTCTTTTCACACAGTAAAATGCTTTCGTGATGGTTGTATTTTAATTATGAACACTCTGTGTGGTAGAATGGTCCTACTCAGAGCTCTTCTTTGTTCTTGTCATGTGTCAGGTGTTCGTCTTGACCGCGTGCGAGGGGGCAGACAGAAGTACAAGAGGAGGATGGATGCAGAGAACACAGCGTACCTGGGCCTAACACTCCCCCCTCCTGCAAAAAAGCCCCGTGAGTATTGCTCTCTCACTGTAACCCCCCCACACAGTGTTTTACCAGGCCATACCTCAGGTAAAGCAAACAGAAGGTTATTCATGCTTCCCCGTTGTCTGAAATAGCTGTATTTCTGTGGTTCAGAAGTATTAGAGAATACAGACAAGAAAAGCATTGTTCTGCACAGTTCACAATAATAGATTAAAGCACTAAAGCCACATTTAACTGTAACTAGGTTCTCAGGGATAGCCGGCCCAGTAACTCCCTATCCCATAATGTTGTGACATCAGAGGAGAATTTATATTCCCTTCCAAACATATTCATGTGTTTACCTTTTGCAGGAAGAAAAATGAAAACATGCATCTTGCTGATACATCCCTATTTTACTATTAGGAGAGGGCCTGTTTTTGCAGGTCATTAATTTGACCTTTGTTCCATTGACCAACCTCCTCCTCAGTCACAAAGATAGTGTCCCACCTGCTAGTGGCTGAACCGGAGAAGATCTACGCCATGCCCGACCCCACCATGCCCGAAAGTGACATCAAAGCCCTGACCACGCTGTGTGACCTGGCTGACCGTGAGCTGGTGGTCATCATTGGTTGGGCCAAGCATATCCCAGGTACGCCCAACTATCTCCAATCTGGACATACGCCACGGACACATGTTACATCCTCTAGTCACGATGGACTGTAAGATTCTGCATAGTGTTGGATACAGGACCAGTACAATATGATTAGTTCTTGCAAGTCACCTTAGTGAACCCCATGTTCTACATATCCTGTTGTCTGTCTCTGTTACCAATGTTCACACACATTCAGACACACATTCAGACACACATTCAGACACACATTCAGACACACATTCAGACACACATTCGGACACACATTCAGACACACATTCAGACACACATTCAGACACACATACAAAAACAGATAATTAACATCAGCTGACTACTTGGATCTATGGGCACATATGGAGCATAGCTAAAATCCCTATTGTGAACAGGGAGTGGACAGCCCTCGTGACAAAATGCCATAATCAATCAATCAATTACATTTATTTAAAAGACATTTTTACATCAGCTTTTACAAAACACCCAGCCATGATCATACAGATATCTAGAGCACAGGACACCATCAATTATCTCACCCCACTTGCATAAAGCCTAGGTTAAGCCTATCTTATTAGGATGAAATAAGCAACACGACCTGACAGTGATGATAGATTTTGGTATTATTCTGTCAAATATTTATTTGGTGCTGAGGCAAGGTGTTTTAGACATGCGTACATACATGCATAGAAACATAAACTTTTTGCGATGTTAGGGCTGTAGCTGGGCAGACCTGCTCCTGTATTCCTCAGACAAGGAGAGCTGTATTAATCAGGCAGAGATCTATTAAGCTGATTATCTCTTTCCCATCCAAACTGTTCCGTACAGCCCACTGTGAGCAGTGCATTGTCAGCAGGGCAAGAGTTTAACCAAGGAGCTTACCCAGGACTGGATCACACTGACCCAATAACGCTGTTCCATCCTCTCTGTCTGGCCCAAACAAACAGCCAGGAACACTATGCCAGAATATACAGTATTTTTGCCTCTGGCAACTTGAAACTGATGATGTCACTACATAATTTAAAATCTATTACAGTGCCTGGACACTGTTGTACTGTATTGTCAACTGTATGTGATGCTCTTTGGGCCCTTGTAGCCACTCTTCACAACTAGTACTGTCAGTATGCTTAGCTAACTAGACTGCTCTTTTTGCCTAAGCTTTTAAGTGCTGTGTTAATGTGATTATCATAACCTGCATAACCTGCCGTGGATACTTCAGTAATCTTTACTGGCTTTGCCATGCCAGGCTTGACACAATGCTCATCATTCTGAATGACTTGCTTCCTAATGATCGTTTAACCCAAAACCCAACTGAAGCCGCTCTGGCATTTCGAAACGTGTGAAAGTGCTTGGGTTTTCATAGTTCTACATGAACCTGTACAGTCTGCAGAACGATTATGACATCTATGTAGATTATTTTAATCTGCCTGTATACATTCACACATACAAACACATGCACACACACACACACACACACACACACACAAGCAGACACTTTTACATCATACCTATTGTTTATATTAACGTGACTAGTCACATCAAAGCTTTTAAGTGCTACATTAATGTGATTATCATAAACTGCATTGTACAGTGGATACTTCAGTAATCTTTATTGGCTTTGCCATGCAAGGCTTGACACAATGCTTGTCATTCTGAATGACTTGCTTCCTAATGATCATTTAACCTGAAACATAACCCAGGCAACTCCAGCATTTCTAAATGTGTGCAAGTGCTTGGCTTTGCGTAGTTCTACTGGAGACCTGTGCAATCTGCTGAAAGATTAAATGAATTAAGTCCATTATTCTCATCTGCCTGTATATATACACAGACAGTGAGTGGACAAAATAATGGAAACACATGTAAATGGACTGTTATTTTGTTCAGTTACTGTATCATAATCACAAACACGTACAGCTGATTATGTTGATTACCAGTTAGCAGTACATGTGTGTCAGATTAAGCAACATGAGGCAACTAACAGGGTTCCAAAGATGCCAAATAGTCAATGCCCAAATTGCATTTGCATTGGTCACAAAAACAGCTAAATTATTCATTGTAGGAGCACAAACCCTGGACCCCTGAGCAATGGAAAAATACGGTCTGATGAGTCATCTTTCACTGTATTTCCTACATCCGGTCGAGGTTACATATGGAGAAAGCCAAAGGTCGCCTTCAGTCCACAGTGTCTGCTGCCAACTTTTAAACATGGTGGATCCGTAATGGGCAGCCATCTTGTGGGTGTCATTGAGTCTGATGACTTCTCTGCATGGTTGCATAATGGCCAAGGAATATGAGGCCATTTTACAGGATCAGGTTCCCACTGTGGTGCAAACACTGTTCCCTGATGATGTTCTAATATTCCAGGATGATAATGCCCACATAGACACTGATAAACAAAATTTGGAATGGTTTTATGAACACCAAGAGTGGTTTTATGAACGCCTCGCATGGTCTCCCCAATCACCAGATGTGAACATCATTGAACCTTTATGGGAAGTGCTGAAGCGCAGAGGGCGAACTAGATTACCACCTCCTTCATCCGTCAAAGATCTGGAGGATTTTCTTCTTGAAGAATGGTTCAATATCCCACGAAACACATTTCAGGGCTTGTATGACAGCATTCCAAGAGGGATTGGTGCTGTTCTGAAGTCAAAGGGTGGTCCAACTCCTTATTAGGTCCATGATATTAATATATTGTTTGGTGTTTCGGTTATTATATATATGTCCACCCCCTTTACAAACACACAGACACGCAATGACGTGCGCAGACACACTCAAAAACGCACAAACACACATTTTTTCAGTTTACTCGTTTATTTTTACCGTTCTAATCATATAACTAAATATATACTGAATTCCTGGGTTGCATTAAACAACAAAATTCAATTTTAATGAGGAGAACATGGACAGTACTGAAATGTAGTTGAAAATCTTTGAGGTTTTTTGAGTACCTCAGTAAGTGCAGATAGTATTGTCAAATTAAAACAAGAAAGGAGAATGAAAAGACCAGAGGTCCCCTGGTCTTCCTGTGCCGAGCTCTGTATTGGGACATTCCATGAAATGGCTGCATAATTGAGTTGTACATGGCTGAACCTGATCAGAGATGGTTCACTGGCTGACTGAGACTCCGTGCACTAACAGTGCTTGCACCACAGGCACCCCAGGGCAGTCGGAAAGCGCAGAGACACATATTTCCCCCATCCACTCTCTACGGGAGGAAAAAACTAAGGGGAATACTGCTGATTACATTCTGATAGATTTTTTGGCCTTTGGCGATGGAATTAAAAAGATTAACAGTTCATTATGAAGTGGGCCACATTGATTAGGACATTGACAGTTGGGCAGTGACCAAAGTCCAAAGGTAACAATTTATATGTCAAGACAATTGGCACTTATGTTCTCCCAATTGATTTTTCATTGCCCCGTTTCTCATCTAACATTGAAAAAGTGTTTTAAAAGTGCTGTAATTTGCTTTGGAGTAGATTTAACCAAGTCTGATTTGAGAGTGTTGAGGAACGGAAAGGCAGTATGATTAGCTGCAGGACACGGTATCATTCTGTCATTAGATCCCATATCAGTTTGGTTTGTCTCATCTGATTGATGGTTGACAAATACATGTACATATGCATTCTATTGTCTATATATGTATATAGACATACACATCTCCGGCGAAAAAATGTAAGACCACTGCACCTTATTCTTTCCTTTCCAAAAAAATTGAAAAGGAAGGTTTTGAGTGAGGAACAGAAGCGTTCAATTTGCAGTGGTCTCTTAATTTTAACCCTTCTGTTCCGCACTCAAAACCTTCATTTACAACTTTAAGAGAATTTACTGTTAGTAGGCTACATTAGACAGTAGAGAGTTTACTGTTAGTAGGCTACATTAGACAGTAGAGTTTACTGTTAGTAGGCTACATTAGACAGTAGAGTTTACTGTTAGTAGGCTACATTAGACAGTAGAGTTTACTGTTAGTAGGCTACATTAGACAGTAGAGAGTTTACTGTTAGTAGGCTACATTAGACAGTAGAGAGTTTACTGTTAGTAGGCTACATTAGACAGTAGAGTTTACTGTCAGTAGGCTACATTAGACAGTAGAGAGTTTACTGTTAGTAGGCTACATTAGACAGTAGAGAGTTTACTGTTAGTAGGCTACATTAGACAGTAGAGTTTACTGTTAGTAGGCT
>JACXGJ010003817.1:0-50412 GCA_016801105.1 Esox niger | reverse complement strand
GGGGTGGTGACGGTGGTGGTGGTGATGGTGGAGGTAGAGGGGTGGGCCTAACTGTCATTTAATTCCAGTTGTAATTCTCAATGCTTTTTTATGTGTTTTAGCTTCAAAGAGCTTTACACCAAATGTTTTGCACTGAGGTTATCAATTGTTTTGAATCAGAGGTGTTTTTAATCAGCCTCGAAACACAGTGCATCAATATCCAGCAGGGAAAAACTGGTTCTTGTCTAGAAAACCTTCACCTTGCCCACACAGACCGACATGACAATCGAAGCCAAGCCAGTTTGTGATTTCACACTCACACAGCAAGCTGTACAGAAGGCTACACATGCATTTCACATTAGGATGAAGAAGAGATGATCTTGGAGGACAGTGCTAGTGAAGACATCCAGCGCTATCACTTCATCTGTGCAGACATTTCTCAATTACTATAAATGTTAGTGTGTGTGTGTGTGTCTACCTGTACATACTAGTTTCTCTATGTCTCACACATACACACACTGCCACAGGGCATAGATTATCTATGCATTTCAGGGGTCAAACATCTCTGTCTCCCTTCCTCAGTCTGGGTTAAGTCCTAGCTCTGTTTTGACACGATATCCAGGACAGGGGAAGATGCATTCGGTGTGCTGAATAATTCAAGCTACGGGGAAAAGCACATTATTGTATTTGTCTTGCTGACTGGGCCCCTCAGGTCAATATGAGAGTGATGGCACAGATGGACTGGTAAGGAAAGAAAGGACGGGTTTCTTTCCTTTTCTTTCAGTCGGTTACCTTACGTGCTCTAAGTCCTTAAAGTGTTTCACTCTCTCCACAAGGGCCACGGGTTTTTGTGGCTTGACAGTAATGACACGTCATGGGTGACAGTCATCCTTGTGTTGAAAACATTGTTGGTTCGAGCCCCATCTGGGGTGGTTAGCCTTCACGATCCATGCCATTTACCCTTTCTCCTTTTATCTTTGTCCCTTTGCTCTTTAATCTCCATCTCTGTTTCCTCCCTTCGTTTTTTCTCTCTTACATTTTATTCACCACATATCTCTCTCTATATCTATCTGAATTTGTGTCTTTGTCTCTGTCTATGTATCTATCAACGTATCTGTCTTTCTGTCTCCATTTATCTCTCTCTCTCCCCAATGTTTTAGTTATTTAGCAGACACTACATTTATCCACAGTGATTTAGGACATTCATCTAAAAAAAGGTAGTTGGGACAAAAACAGAACCCAATGGTAGTAAATACACCTTACTCAGTGAAGTAGCTATCAGCCAAGTCAGTGCTGTGTGTCTCTCTCTCTCTGTCTCACACACCTCTCTTTGTCTCACTCCCTTCTATTTCTCTGTCTTGCCCCCCCCCACCAGACTGTCTTCCTGACAGATCGATGCTCTCTCCTCTCTAGCCCAGCTCTCCTATGAGTCTGTATTCTCCAGGTAATTGAGCTCAGCTGCTCTCCCATGGGCCTATAAGTCCCACCATTGCCCCCCCCCCATAACAGCCCTTCCCTCACTAGCCTTTTCTCCCTTCTCTCCATCCCCATGACAACTTTTCCCCCGTTCAACCGGTGACGCCTATTCTTTCCCTCCCCAACAATCCTCACTACCTGTAATTGGTTTTGATTTCCCTTTCTCGTCTCTTTCCCCTGTCGTCTCTTTCCCCTGTCAGAGCCTGCTGCGCACATTGTTTCTTTCACTCGTTCACTCTCACTTTTTCTCTCTCTATCACTCTTTCACGCAGACACACACACACACAAAAACACATTCACACACAAACTCCCTAGTCTCACGGATCTCAAAGGAAAAGCAGGAAAATGGATTGTCAGGACCCACCAATTTATACAGGCAGCATTTGTGGGCACCCCGTGATATGTCATGGCTTTAAACAGGGAAATAAATTGAGCCTGTCATTCCTAGTGTATATAAACCGTTCTACAGAGAATAAT
Organism: Esox niger; assembly: GCA_016801105.1. Taxonomy (NCBI): domain Eukaryota; kingdom Metazoa; phylum Chordata; class Actinopteri; order Esociformes; family Esocidae; genus Esox; species Esox niger. The sequence goes on along the minus strand of JACXGJ010003817.1, from coordinate 48,480 downwards.
TTGAGATATCCACTACCTTCAGAATCACGGACATCGGCTGGTTTCTTTCTACAAAGAAAGCATGTAGAGAACGTTGTATTGCGGATTGAGTTTGCTTTGCCTATACAAACACTGTAACGCATATTCGAATACAAGAAAATCCCTCAGAACCTCTGCGAACAAACCCATTCTCATGGCTGATGTTTCCATACCCACAGCTATTAGAGTTTTACCCATTTATCTTCCTGCATTCATGTATTGCATATTCTTTTTTGAAGGTGCTGTAAAAGAAAGCACTCCCGGTTGGCTCCGGAACCTTCCTTTGACAAACAAACTAATTGGGTATGAATACTGCCAGGTCCAATTCCGAGACAAGAAGTTATTCTACCTCCAGATTGTCTCAGAAAGACGAGTTTGACATCTTCCTTCCTCTCTTCGCTCTCTCCGGAGGTTGGCTGTCTGGCGCCCTCATTACTCATTATTCTGCCTTGACAAAGAAGCACACAGGGTTTCCTTCAGGGGAAGCGGAAAAGGTGCTTGATCTAAATTTCATGAGGGGTATGTATATATATTTCATCAGTATCTGGATGGCATAGTATGATATTAACAAAAACATTAAGCTGAGATTGCACAGTATGTCTAAAGCCACTGAAGCCACTTCTGTCTGCACTTGTGCTTTTAAATACTGATGAAGAGTGCAGTATTTTTGCACTGTCATCCTTATTTTGGTAGAGAATGGCAACAACATGGTTTCGGGTTTGAGTCCATCTGGGGAACAGTATGAAAATGCATGCAGGCAATCTCTACTGTAAGAACCTCTGAATAAGAGCATCTGCTAAATGACGAGACTGTAATCACTTTGGATTGGAGCAAATTCCTCCTCAGTCACTCAATCACAGAGAATAGATGGCTGGAATGCCAGAGATTAATGGCCGATCCAATCTGTCAAAACAAATCCCCCAAATTCACTCCGCTAGAAACACCTTTTAATTCAGGATCAGTATGATTGTTATAGTTTGTCTGACCGGAACAAACAGCGGGATCGTTTTCACCGCACTGACAACTCACTGACAGCATTGGACCACTTTGCGCTTTGAAAATGTCTGTATTTGCCACTGAGCGAACCCTCTGAGTCAGACCTAAAGACTGCCTCGGCTGCCAGACGGGGATCAGCTCTGATCTTTGGTTGCCATGATGAGAAAAAACATGATGAGTAGGACCATGTCAGGAACAATTCGGTTGCTTTCATCAGTGAGCTCTAACAAGAGAACATTAGTGATGAAGGCGCTCTAAGTAACGAGGCAATCTTCAAAGGCGTGTGTGTGTGTGTGTGTGTGTGTGTGTGTGTGTGTGTGTGTGTGTGTGTGTGTGTGTCACCATAGTAATGTGTGTTTTAAGAATGTACACTAAGGTGAACACCTTTTGGTTTTAATTATCTTTAAAAAAATGTTAATATCACAGAAGACTGGAAATATACTTCGATCATGTTCTATGTTACCTATAATACATTCGTAATTCCCTTAAGATTTTAGTTCAACGAAAAAGTTTAATAAAATGCAAAAACACACTGAATTAAACACCAATAAATGTATATTTTCAGAAAAACACTTACCCGTATTTGACAAAACATCAAACTAAAAAGCGTATTGGAAATGGCATACTTGGAATATTGTTTTTATCAAAGATTTGATAATAAATTATTTTGTGTTTCTCTTTCAGTTAATTAGTTATAATTATCATTTGTGGTTTTCATGTGTTTTTTCTTTCAGTTCATTACTTAAAATTATCATTGGTGTATTTCATTTGTGTATTCCCTTTCAGTTCATTAGTTAAAATTATCATTGGTGTATTTCATTTGTGTATTCCCTTTCAGTTCATTCATTTGAATGAAAAAATAGGTGAATTTGATTATTTGAAATCTGGAAAGGTATAGCTACCTGGGGGTTTGCCACTTGAAAATAAAGTATTTTTTGGAATTCAATTAAATTCGGAAATTCAGAACTGAGCTCAAACCTAATGTGTATGCTCCCTCGTGAGTGGGCAGGCGGGCGCACGTGTGCTTATGAGTGTGTGTGTGTACCTTGGGCTTTGAAGGTGTTGAGGTCTTGTTTGAACGTGTGTGTGGGACTCCTCAACTGCAGAATGGTTAGGTAGCCATGTTCCTTGATCTCTGCTTTCTCCTCCTCCTGCTTCCACACCGTCACTACGATCTGACACAAGCAGGAACAGAGTGGTTATAGCACTGAATAAATGGTTATGAACAATGATAGTCTCCCTGTTCTCTCTTGCACACGCACACACGCGCGCGCACACGCACACACACACGCACGCGCACCCATGCACGGACGCAAGCCTTGAGCGTGCTGAACTCACCTTGACCTTCAGTGTGTTCACAGGGAGTTTGTCCAGTGAGACGGTCAGAGGGAAGATGACCTCTTCGCTCAGTACCACTGGTTCATCCATGGGAGACTAATAGAGACAGATATACTTGAACAATGAAAGTAGAGGGTGTTTGTGTTTTTGAGGGTGTGTGTTTGTGAATACAAAAGATGCCTGCAAGGATTGTAAAACAAGGACAATTTGACCTTGTGGAGACATTTTGCAGGATTCCATGAGGGAAAAGTGTTATTTTAGGTGACAGTAAAAGGTACAATGAAAGTGTGCCAGTGAGATGTGGTGAACTAAAGAGAGCAAGAGAGGTGTAAGAGAGAGAGAGAAAGAGAAATGTTTATGTATACAACCGAGAAGGATGGACCAACAACATTTAATGACATGCATTTTTGCACAGAGGATTATCCACATGGGAGTCATTCCACATGCTATGACACTAGTATGGTCAGATGTAATAGAAGACAGGTCTTTAACTAAGGACGAGACAAACAGGAGTGCAAGTGCAACAACGGTGAATCTCTATTTGCTAAATGATGACAATAGTGGTTGGGTGTTACTTTGAATGGACAACACCTCAAGTTCATGTGATGGCCTGAGGTCGAAGTGGCAGTTATGTCTGTATTCTATGCCACGTAGTCTGACTAAATTAGTGGGTATTATATGTATTTTCTGCTGCACTGGATAACAGATTTGTGAGCAAATACTCCTACACGGGCATTCTTTCTCTTGCACTCTCTTTCTCCGTCCTCCATGTCCAAGTTTGGACGAAATGGAAAAAAGCGTTAGAGGACTTGATGCATCTTTTTATGTCATCACATTGACCATAGAACACATCTGTGTTCCTCTCAACAATAACAGGCTGCCAGACCGAACTGGGTTCAAATTATACTTGACATCACTCACATAACTCCCAGCGTTTGCTTTAGTGTGCATGGAGTTTATAACTTTCTCTTGCATCCTTCGCAAAACAAATGAAATATGCTTGGTTATTTGAAATAATTCAAACAGTAGCTCAATTGAAAATCAATCAATCAATCAATGAAATGTATTTTATAAAGCCCTTTTTACATCAGCAGTTGTCACAAAGTGCTTTTACAAAACACTTTGTGACAAAAACAAAAGAGTGGATGCTGTCAGTATTTTGGCTTGTTGCAACTGTTTTCGGTCAATGCTGGCAGGAAATCGAAAAAGGGCTGTTTCTTGCGGTTTTGATGTGCGCTACTTATTGCTGCTTAAGCGCTGCACTTATCTGCACTTCCTATTTAACACAGCAGGTGTACACGTAGTCTCACAACACGTTGTTAGTTGTCGTTAGTCCAAACATTGTTACAAATTTCCCTAAAAATATGACTCTTGTAATTCATAACGTAATATTACCTGTACCGGTGCGCGCCGATACTGCCTCCCATCACTCCCCGTGTTATTATGTATGAGAAGCGGTTTGCATTCTCTGAAACCTCGGTTCTTAGATTCCTTCCTGACATTGTGGGCTGTACCCGCAGCAAAGTCAACCTCGTCCGGATCCTCGTCTACACCGTCGTCGCTGTAGCTTCTCTGGAACTCGTGAGGGTGAAGTTGGGAACGATGTCGACTCTCGCCGGGACAGACACTTGCTACAGCGGAGAGGGATCTTACCAGGTCCTTCCAAGCCCGGGTACTACTGTCACTGGACCCGCTTCTCTTTGTCCCACCTGAGCCCGTCGCTCCATCTCTAGACCGCAGGACCAGCAAGAACTGTACCGTTTCGCCGAGGTAGAGGTGACTGCGTCGGGGTAGAGTTCGGTATTTTGACGGATCGGACAGGTCCGCGATGGGAACCGCAGGAAAATACATAAAATACTCGCATTGCGATTCTATCAGAACCATGGCTAGCTACAACAGCTAGCTTAGCTTGATGTACAGGCAAGCAAGCGAATATATTAACTATTAAACCCTTCTCGGAGTGAATAATATCCGTGTAAGACCAGTGTCAGTAGCCGACCTATTAAAAAATATATGCTCAGTAATAAACATTTAAAATTGATTAATTGCGTCCTTCACCAAATGGTGAACCTGCGGGCGATGCTTTCTCTGTACTCCAGTACAACTAGATGACCACAGAGACAAAGCACTTAAGATTGTAGCTAGGCATGAGCATTCAACTACCGATAAATTATGTTGCGGCTAATCTCTCTCACCATTCAGGTATGACCAAATGAATTGTTCCAATTGTGTTTAACCCTACGTGCTGTAGCTGCAATAAATGAAGTAACATTTTATCAATTGAAATCCCCTTTAATCCTATTGTATAACATAACATGATCAATTTGCAACAATTGCAAGAGATTACTATTTCTATTTAAATAGATAAGACACTCAAAGCCAAATGTTTTTGGCAGGAAAGATTTGCTTTTATTTCATACAATTGAAAACAAACTGAAACCAATTAATGAATGCACACCAATTACAAAGGTTTCAAACCAAGTATAAACAACTTCAAGTAACAAAGAGATAGTGATACAATAAATATTACTTACGGTGTCTGCAAAAGCACATTTCCCAAGTATAATAGAAGTCTATAATTTCCCCCAACTTTCTATTCCCTCATTTTACCCTAGGACATATTTCTGTTGTTTATCCAAACAATTTTAAACATTCAATCATGTTATCCATTCAATTTCTAATACTCTTTGGTGGACGGACAATTTAAGTTCCATTTCATTGTTTAAAGACCATATTACCCACTTCCAAGAATGATTCACATTTATTTTATGGCAATGAGAAAACATAAAAAAAGGAAAAGAAAACATGTTTCATGATTCCAAGTGAGTGTGCTTCGACTCAACATGAGACAAGAATCATTTATTTTAGCAGTGCACAGTACCATTAATTCTCACATAGACATACAATATATAACATGGTTCCCATTAGGTGAGAATAGTGTATCAAGTCAATAGTGGAGAGATCCTCAGAAAAGTACCACTGTCGCAGTACTATAGCAATCCACACAAGTGTCAGGGATGCCTTGAAACCAGCCTGTGAGGCAGCCTTCAAAAATGTTTATGAATCAAATCCATCCAGTCAGTTAAATATCAGTCAGACCTTTTAAGAAATAAAATGTAACTTTCCTATAGTATTCTCAATAGGATCATTTGTACACTGGGCTACAGCCCTGCTTCTCATGTGCTGAGTGTTGTTGAATTCTTGCAATTTTTTTCATGTATTTATACTTCATAAGCACATGTTTGTTAACTTTGGTCTTTTACCATTACATTTGTGTGTTTTTTGCATTCATGTATAATTATAATAAATGGCTCAAATAATTGGAATAACCAAATTGCATGGTGTGTGTGTGTGTGGATGTGTGTGCGCGCGTGCGCGCACACATACACACATAAAAGATCATTGAAAATGTACAGACAAATACAGCAAACTTTCCTTTTGAAAGCACTGTTCTGAAATGTACTGTTAAGGCAATTTTTTTTTTAATTGAAATAGTTGTCATTCCTGGATTTTGCAGTGAAGCAAATGTTTGCATCAGATTTTATAGCATGGTTTGTAATAGCGTGTTCTTGAACATTCAACGTCTCCTTTTCTCCTAAAACCATCAAAAAAACGAAATAGAAGGAAGACAAATAACAATAAACAGTCGCAAAATAGGCTTTAGGTTAAGACATCTGCCATAATCATAATTCATATGAATGTAAGACGAAGGCAGATAAATGCAGCCAAATCACTTGTAACGCCAAGTTCCGTAAGCATTTTGAAAACACTTGATAAAAATGAGTTAGGGATGTTTTAAGTGAGAGCCTGTTGAATAAACCATTACAACTCACAAAATAACATCAACCCAACAGTGTAGTGTAATAAGAAGCAATAATTCGATGAGTGCCACCCCTCATAACAGAAAGGCATAACAAAATTCACCTTTTAAAACAACTCTAACTGTATACTACGTGTCAGTTTGACTGGGAAATACAATAGTTTCAGGTTTATGGACAATTAATTCACTTACTATGTTACACATGCTCACAAACCAACCCAATTGTTCCCTCTAAAAGTTGCAGCTGAGTTCTGGGTCATGTTCAGTAGGTATGAAAATAGAACCCAACATCAAACAGAAATCACTGTTATTAATTGGACAAACTCCAGCAGTACCTCTCCTATTTCGATTTTCTTCCAGTAATTTTTTAAAGAGCTGGGACAATAAACGGAAACCATTTTGGATGCAGAGTAGTAATGTTATTTTGCATATCACCCAGCTGATGTGTCAGGCCTGCTTAACATGACACCACTTTGATCATAGATAACGCATCCAACATTTCCAGAAAGTCACAAATATTTGAAAATCACAATGCTTTCTACCAAGGCCATCTGTACCTTTGTGTGTGTTTTATACTGATTCTTTAGCGCGAGCAGCTTTTTACTCCGTGGCATTGTTCTAGCCTGGTCCCAAATCTGGTGGTGCTTTACTTATCGAGTGTCTATTGATTTTGAGTCCTGGGGTATATTTCTTCCACCAAACAAACCATTTTAGTTGTGAAACGTTTTGCAAAAGAGAAAACATTTACTTTGCATACACTCTGCAATAAGACATAGAAGCGGTTGAGTACTGTAGATAGACGTTCCAATTCAGTCTACTGTTAAAATATGTTCTTTGTAATCAATTGGCTTGGTGTAGGTCAAAACACATGCATCAACATATTGCCAACTCTTCAACATAAAGCCTGTGACATTCCTTCTTTCAACCACTTATAATTTTTTCATTAAGCCATGACTGGACGAGCCATGTTTAACAACCAAACAGTAATTAACTGCTTTTTAAGGGTGTTAGTCGAAATGTTCTCTTTTTCTAAACTCCCCCCCCCCAATCTAATGCAAATAGTTTTGCAACCGGGGAAACATTCTACACAACGTTTCACATAACGTTGAGTCACTAAAATCTTTAATTTGACCTAGGATCCCCAGACCTAGGAAGGTTTAAAAGGTAAAACACCTTAACACATATGATCCAATGCTAGTGTTACACTCACACAGCAGTGGGCAATGTATCTTTCTAGAGTGGGATAGATGGTCACCCAACGCTGCTTGCACTGGCAGGCCGAGACGTGCAAGAGTGCAATTTCAAGTGAGATTCTATGATATAAGTATGGCATGTTTGTTGCATGTAAAATGCACACATACACGCGTGTTGACGATGCGTTTAAGTTGTGCACGACTAGACAAGTGGCATTCCTGTGAGAAAGGGAATTCATGTCTCAAGTTGAAAGCCTATGTTGGAAAATACTGTGTTAGCAATATTACTGGACCTGCGAGAAGCCGTACTGACAAAGCAACACTACATTTTCTCAGACATGCTATCCATTTCCCCACAGTGTTTCAGCTCAGATATAGGCGCCTTTCTGCTGTATGCTTTTGATCCTTATTAAAGTACCAGGTGTTTGAACTGAAGAGTTTAGTCTATTGCTCTCCTAACAACCATATGGGAAAAATCACAGGTAGGCCTGTTGTGAGATCTGCAGCTCTACAGGGCTGGACTCATATCACTGGAGAGTGGTCTTGCTCTAAATTGGAGGACAAGCTAATTTTAATAGCTGGATTTGAATGAATGGAATGGATAGTGTTAAACATCAATGGTTTCCGTGCATTCCAGACACTATTAACTGCCATCCCCACAAGCACCTCCACATGCTTCATGTGGGCTACAGTTTCTATACACAAACAATGCGGTCACAAAGCTAATGTCTCATTCCTGGTCTAGGTACCGTAGGCCACTGTCAAAACGTGTAAATTACATTGAGTGGGAAAAATTGTCATTTTCTAGCTTCGGCTGGCTGCCTCTCTGGCAACTGTCATTTCATTTACGTTTAGGCATTCAAGAAAAGTAAAAAAAAATAAAGTAATTGACCGTGCAGGAGAATGTTTTGAATGCAGCCGGACCACCCACTGTAACCTCTTCAATCAGAGAAGCTGAATTTTGTACTACAGTTGGCGGCACTGAATGAGATGAATCTCTGGGTCAAGTGGCATTTTCAAACGTCCATAGCATTCGCAAAAGTCCAGAGGAACATGACATGAGCGGTCCCTAACTAGTCAAGGTGCTCATAAGAGCCAGAAGAACCAGAATGTAGGGTAAAGTGGAAGTGCAGCCGGGCTGGACGGGGAATGAGTCTTTTCACTTCTTTAGTCATGTCTCTTACACTCACTAGTGGTTGAGTCAGAAATCCTCAACAAATTCTCTAATCAGAGTATGCAGGTACGGAAAACTATCTTACTCCTCCTCTCATAACACCTCCTCTTCTTATAACTCCTCTGCCACCCCCTCCCTGCAATGTTTGGTTATTGTTAGTACTACGAGACAACAGACTCCCTTCCCAGTCCCTCTCCTCCTTCCCTGTCCTCTCTACTCCGCCCCCCCCCACCGCCAGCTCCCCTGTCCTGAGTTGCGAGGAGTCTTTCCTCACATGCCCCCCCACAGCTGGGTTTGCCGCTGCCTGGGCTGCAGACCTGGGGAACTGCTTGTTATCCAGCAGGTCTTTATACTGGATCTCCGGCCGGATCATCCGCAGACAGGCCTGCCGGGTGGCGTTTCCCAGACCGGGTTGGAGCTCATATCCCAGGATCTTCACCAAGCCGCTCTGGAAGGGCCGGATGGTCTTGTCCCGAATGCGGGCAGCCTCAACGGGTCTCCCCCCGTCCCTCAGGCAGACCCGGGCCATCACCTCTCGTCGGGTCCGCAGGAGGGCCACCTCCTGGTCCATCTTGGTTTTCCCAAAGTGGTCCACCTCTTCCCAGAAGGAGCGGTTGAAGGCCTGGTAGAGGTGCCAGTCCAGGGCGTTCCACTCGCGGAGTTTTAGACGCTGGGCGTCCGTGAGAGCCAGGGAGGGGGGCTGGTGAGCTGCCGCCTTGCCAACCCAGGAGCTGCCTCCGCTGGGCTTCTGCTGACGAGCGTTGAGGCTAAAGGAGACAACGGCGTCCAGAGGCCAGCAGAGGGCGTGTCGAAGCAAGACCTGTGTTCATAAAGTGTGGATAAGAGGGCTGGTCAAGGAACAGGGTCATCTTGTTAAAGAAATTGTATTTGCTGTACTGAAAAGGCAAAACTGATCCTAGATCAGTAACTTTATAATACTAAATGTAATAACTGTCCAAATTATATTATTATTATTATTACAATTATTATTATTATTATAGTACCTACCATTGACTGGTCAAAGTACTCAGAGACCAGGATGAGTTTGAAAGCGCGTCGGATGGACTGCTCGCCGCGTCGGGCCAGCTGGGTCGAAAAGTTGGCGTTGTGGTCAAGGCCGAAGTCAAACCAGAGCAGGTTGCGTGCGTAGTGGTTGTTCCTGAGACGAGGGTCGTAGTATTTCCTGGGGTTGTCCGCGAAGTCACCCAGGCCTGTAAGTTTAGATTACAGATACATTTAAAATTAGTGCAAGATGAGATGAAATAACACAAAGAAAATATTATTGTCCTCAATGAGGCAGTACATTTTCGCAAACAACGTTGATGTAAATAAAGTACAGATTTTCATGGGACACATTAAACTTCTAAACTAAAGGTATACTTAAAAAGCTTTTTGTAAGTCTTTGACTAGGTTAAAGGGTGTCTAGGATATCAGCCCACAAAGAATCAGAGCAGATAGATTGGCTTGAGGATTTACCTTTAGCCTTTTTAAAAGCAGGGGCGACAGCTTTGTAGTAGGCATAGGATGACTCGGCCAGTGCTACGGGGTCACGCACGATAGAGAAGTAGAAGGTGTCCGCCGGCATAACCTTCTCAACCTGGATGATGGCGGAAAATAGGTCACAGTGTCAAAATGTATAGAGAACAATTGACGTCATTGTCAAACTAACAGCCCCGTCAGCAGTAACAGAGAAAACAAAAATGAAACTAAAAACTAAACTATTGAGTTATAGCATCTAGCCTTTCAATGTGTCAGTCTTTGACTTCTGGCTGGTCCTGTTGTCAATCCATTCTTGCCCACATATCACTGTCAGCTAAGGACCTAAAAGATGCAAGGAAATTCCTCAATTGGTTTGAAAAGCTCACCCAGAACTTACTCTTTCAAATTCACCAACAGAAATTGGTCAACAAAACATATGGGAACCTTCCAAACCTACAAAAGCATCAGCCCCATGGAAATAATGAATCAATGTTATGTTAATGCACAAGAACATTAAAAGGAATCCACTTTGATTCTCCTCCCATGAGTCCTGTTCTGCAATAGTTGGTTCTCTACTGTTTGGAGTCTGCTATAAATAATAAGTTCTACATGGAAATATAAAAAACACATTAAAAAACATTTGAACACATACAGTTGGAGGTGGAGTCAGAAATCAAATTCACCTCATATCCTGCCCTGTGTTTCTTGAATTATTTACTAACAAATCCTTTAAACATAATCCAACTTGATTAATGGGCACAATGTGCCATACCTCAGGTTTGTAGAACCTCATGTGGTTTCCCATGATGCTGTACTCTATCACACGGGGGCCCCTGTAACCTTTGACCCTGTGAGCATTGAAGGGGAGCGGGTAGCCGAACTGGTAACCCATTGGCAGGGCAAAGTGCAGATCACTCTCCTGGAAACAGAAACAAAATATCTACATAAGATATACTGTATTTTCTTTTTGGTCACAGATCAATGCACTTTTGCAGTATGGAAATGTCTCTGAAAGCCGAGACGAGACCAGCTTACCTCTCCATATCGGTAGAGCATGTTGAGGACTGTGCTGCTGGCTGTTTTGTGGGTCTTCAGGAACATGACATGGGTGTGGGGGCGACAGGAGCCCAGAGAAGGGCCCTGGCCATCGGGCGAGAACAGCGACCGCGACCTGTCCTGCTGGAGGCTGCACAAGACGAAGGGAAAAGGATTATAAAATGAAGCATGGGGGTTGTGTATTATGGCCAATATACCAAGGCTCACTCCTTGGGCACACCATGTTGTGAAGTGCCTGGATACAGCCCTTGCAATATGAGCAGTAAAAATCAATATGATGTAATACCTTTGGTATGCCTCATATACCAAAGCTTTTAACCAGTCAGCATTTAGGATTCAAACCACCCAGTTTATTTCAAAATGAATTAAATCAACATGGCATCAATACTACAATCATTGGACCACTTGAAATATATTATTATTTTAAAAAATTAAACAAATAAACACTTACTATACAAATAAATAGATTTCACTTTTAGGTGCATACGATTTATACCGGAAACAGTTGCTGATAGGGAGAAACAATTATGTCTGCGGTCTGGAATTGCTTAACACTTGTAAAATTAGTAGTTGAAAATGTTGCAAAGCAACTGTTTCAAGGAATGACAGTGGAGAAGCTTGGTCTTACCAGCTAACACTAGCTATGTTGGCTAACAATGACTGATGCTAGGTAACGCCAGCTAGTTAACAACAGGCTAACTGAAAATTCATCACTTAACTGCAATTTATAAATCTTGAAGAACATTTCCAATTCATAGCTAAATATCAAGCCTACCTATTTGGTGTTGTAAAGCCTTGCCTTTTATTTAATTTCTTAAAGTACCACTGTGATCAAATTGTCATTGGATGTCAACGGGCTAAACGAGCCAATTCACATGGCATTTTATGATTTTAACCATAAGAAAAACTGTGCAAAAGAACAATTGTCAGTTTGTCCTATACATATCCTCTTTCCCATTCTACATTGACAAATTTCGACAAATTCCTTACTCAAACTTGTGTTTGAACATTTTTCAATAAGATTTGGTATTGTTAAATGGTGCAAGTTTTATAATCTTATATATTGAGAAAGTTGTTAAAACATTGCAGGTAAAATTATGGTTATCATTAGAACATATATAAATCGTCAACATCGGATCAGTACAAGGTATCGGCCAGTAGAAACGGTATCAACAGTGCATGCCTAAATAACCCTATTGGTAGGGATTTTTTATTTTGAAATAAATATCCTAATAACATTCTGTGTAAGATCAGGCAAATCTTATCCACAAACATGGTGAATTATACACACTGGACAGTTTCTGTGTAATGACAGCATTCGCAAAAACACAAATCAATTTTGGTTTGCTGGGAAGTCATTTAGCAGAAGATTCCCTTTTAGAATGGCAGTCTGTATTTTAATGAAAGCTTAGATTTATGAATGTGTAGATGTGTATAAGAGAGCAAGAGAAATAATGTAACAGCACAGAGACAGAAAACTCCCTGGAGAGTGTGTAAGCTACATTAGAGTCCCAGTATCCAACACCAAGGCTCCTTCAGCTTTTGTTTATTTTGATCCCCATTAGTTCCTACTAAAGCAGCAGCTTATTTTCTTTTAAGGTGTATCCCAATTCCTCTATTCAAAGTTATTTTATGGTATGAGAAACGTCCATTCCTATTATCAAAGCTTCAATGCACAATGTATTCTACCAGACTCAGGGCCCAACACATACAAAACAAACCGGTTTTATCAAGAGGTTTTACAATGAGGTTTATTTAGCTTGTAGTTTTTTTCTCAAAGGTTCAATGAAGAACTGTAAATAGGGGCTCGGGCATTGAACTGCAGTCTTTAAACGGCATCCTTGCAGCTCAAGATCTTATCCAGGTCATGGCATTACCGACTGTGTCTGGAATTCACAGAGAGGTGAGAAATTTGCTCAGCAACGTCCGGATTGGTGGAATTGTCTGACAAGGTTTCTTTGCCCTATCAGGCTTTGGCAGCTCCTTGTGGCAAGTCGGCTGTCTGCAAGCTCGACCGTTCCTATTAGCCTAAGGAGAGCTCCATTCCAAGTGTGTCAGTTTACACCCACTTCCTGTTTTAACGAGCAGTGAGAAGACATACAGAACATAGTAAGATGTTTAAAAGACATGGCTCACCTGAATCAAGCAGCCACGGTCTTGATAATTTGTTAACAAGGTGATTTGGGTGTGTTAGCTTTGGGTTACATCTATTACATGGAACAGCCGGGGAGGTCCCAGGAAAGGTTTCAAGAACACTGCAATAGTCTAATGAACCAATAACCCAAATCGAAAAAAAAAATTAACAGCGATGATTCATTGAAGCGCTTAATAGGTTTGCTCAGTGTTATCTAGTCACATAGAATCCCAAGCCTTTCTAAAGAAACTGATGAATCGTTCAGTGTTTCCCTATGTTGATTTAGCAAAGGCAGGTCTCCGCTGCCAAATGGTGACTGCCACTCAGCTCCATGGAAAAACGTATTGTGATGATTACAAGAAACACCCATTGAAACAGCAATGGGTCTGTGCATCCAAGAGGCAGCCCCTTGAATTGTCCTTAAAAAAGTACTAACTCAGTGTTCATTGTTATAGTCAGTGTTGATAACGTTAGCTTAAGGTTCCTCGTTGCTAGCTATTGAGTCTTCTTTCACTTCTTTGCCGTTTTCGTATTGTATGCTGCAGTAGACTAGGGAGAAATTGAGAATTGTCATCCTGGTCTCTAGCTGCCATTATAGTTTATTACAGTATGCAAACATCGATCCTTATGGCATACTTATGATATATATATCATCCAGGTAAAATGCGTGTTCCAGGTAAAATGCACCCCGGGATGGAAGCCCATCCCTCAGAGGGCGATTGGCTGGAACAGAATTGGCTGGAAAGTAGCGGAAGGCACCAAATAAACTAAATTGACATTTTACTGGCACTGAACTATCTGTTGCAAAATAACTCTTAGACCTCATTAGCTTACACAACATTTTTATAGGGCACAACTTTTTTTTTTACTGAACAAATCCTAACCAGTGCAACTTTAAGAGGAATGCCTTAATTGTCCCAAACGGAAGACCTGAAGGATACAGGAGGGTCCTCAAGTTCTGGCTCGTTCTTTGTGTTCGCCATATTTACTTACGTAGCTGCATCACATGCTAGACTACTTCAGTTGCTTCACGATCCGTTGCTGGGGGAACCTCTGATTTTAGAATGTTAGTTTAACATGCAAAAAGTAACGTGTGGTTTAAACTAGACTATACTAAACTAAGTGTTTAGTGGATTATTTAAAATGCTCAGACATTACGATTATTTTACACAAAAAAATACACTTCTATATTAGTATTAAGCTGCTGGTTGTGCAGGGAGTTTTAATAAATCACAGAAAATTTATTTTGAAACCTTCAGGAAAAATTATGTTCAATCCTATATTTAAAACTTTCAGTGGTTGAGACAATAACCGTTACCATATCCAACAATTTTTGCTGTAAAATGTCAAGGCTTAGCTGGAAGATTTGGCAATATTCTCAACATTGCCAGCAAAATGGGTTAAGATGGCAAATGATCAAATGCATACATTCATGTTTAACATAAACACACTTTTAGAAGTGATATAATTCTGGAGTAGGCATGATTTGAAAGATGTCAGTGTGAATAAGCTTTAGTGAGAGAAAACAAAAAAAGTAATGTCATTCTGCAATAAGTACAGCTTAAAGTGAATCCATTGTAATCAACCATTTTAAATGTAAGCCTTTGGAGCCTGCTAGACAATAGTAATCTAGTTTAACCAGTGGCTTGTATGCACCCACATAGGGAAAATGAAGCTTCACTAAACAAACACACACTGATCTCACATTTGTTTGTGCTATCTTGCTCCAATGCTCAATGTCAACCAGAAGCTGGCAAAGTACAGCCTTGACTGATCCGGGATCAGGTTAGGTTAGGGTGTAGAACCAGACCTTTTGTTGAAGATGACCCCAAGCAGCTGTCCAGCAAATGCAATGGCCACAAACACCAGCAGGGCCTTCCAGAGCCACATGGGCCCCACCCGAAAGCACCCCAACCGCATCCTCCTGGAAGGGAAAGGGGGGTTTATTATTGTGGTTGACATCCCCTGTGTGCGTGTGTGTGAGAGAATGAGTCACTGCATAAATATATCACATCAAATTAATATGAGCGTTAGGCTCAGAGCAACTTAGGCCCCTGTCACATCCTAAAGTGGGGAGGGAAAAAGAGGAGACGAGAGAAAGAGCAAGGGAGGGAAAACAGAAAGCAGTGAGAGCGAGGTAGAGAAATAAACTAAGGGAATCTGAGCAACATGGGTCACAAAGAAAACACCTTGGGGTTATGATGACCAGCGAAAATTGCCAGTGTCAGTCGGCATGTTTGTCCTCTGTGGTCAGCAAGCAGTGTCACCAGAGCAAGGAATTACACACCACTCTACAGATTCATTTATTTAACACAGGAACAGTCCAGACAATTTCCAAAGTAGGGTTATCAGGTGTCAGTCTTCTTAAAGCATCACACATCATCGCTAGGTGGAAGTGCTTGAGTGTTGCTCTAATGATGCTATCACTGCACGAAAATTCCCGTCATGGACAGACTCGTTGGTTCGCAAACGTTTTGCATGGAATATTTGTACAAATTACATACTCTTCCTGACACCAAATTAAGTGTCATCGTCCGGCTAGATAGCATGATAAAACTGTAGCCTACAATTTTTAGGCAAAGTAGCCAAATAACCAACCGCTCTTTTTCTGCTCTGCATTGATTTATCGCTATAAAACAGCAATAATAAAACTGTCATTGGGGGCGTGTAGCCTACGTTACAGGCATGCTTCCAGATGTGTTATCACGCAAAGGCTTTTTCGGGCGTATACGTTACGAAGAAATAATAACACCGACAAGATCCACAGAGCGCTGAATGAAACATCTTACTATCCAGAACATTGCATTCACAGGCAGAGCCTAAGCAATTCTCACAACCCAATATAATAAGTAGCGAAAGGAAGGCAAATGAATGCCTATGTAAAGTTAGTGAGAAGCAAGCATACATATTGCATAAGGCAATGCTGAATGTTCAATTAAGACCAGGCCTACAGCCTTACGAAAAAAACAATCACACGAACGATGAGGCCTTTGTTAGGTAGCTCCTTTTAGCAGCTATGCAGAGTCAAAACAACCGTTGTCTGTTGCAATAGAACACAGCCTCTGTTCCTATCAGAAAGACACAGTGCCCGGCGCTGATTTAAACGCAACACGTCCGGGTCCCGACTGTTCTTACCTCGCTCTCCGTTTGAAAACCATGATAGAACCGGGCTGGTATCGGTGTCCGTGGTGTGGTACAGCGCTTGGCGATAGCAGCAGCCACCGTGCATCTCGGAGGCTAGAGCCTTGACCGTACCTTTACCGAAAAATCAAATGACGAAGGTTACCATAATCAAGCCATTGCGAGATAGTAGGACGAGTAGTGCTGCTTTCTGTATTACGCAGAGATTTGCTTCAAGATTGTAGGTCGAAAAGTAGCGCCCTCTCGGTGTTGCTGGTCAAGCGGCATTCGTTTTTATTATTTATCCTGTCACCTTGCTTGCTGGCTGCTCCTTCAGTGATCGAGACAGAATGCAACATATTTGGACAGAAAGAGGGTTTGCCTTTGTGTATGTGTGTGTGTGTGGCCTCTGTGCACTGCAGGGGGAGCCCGTACCAGATGCGGTGTCTTGAAAGTCAGTCGCGCTCTGACGTCACAGATTTAGCCTCGGTTCGTTGCTCTGATGATGCCGACAGAAAGCATCCAGGCGCAGAGCAGAGACCCGACAGAGCGCCGGGCTGACCCTGTCTGAACTTCACTTGAGGGGACAGGATAAACACTACCACCACCTGATACTCAAACGGATACTTAACTGCATTAGAATACCGGTAATATAACCCAAATAGCTTACTATATTGTCTGTTTTTTTGGGAACGTAATGCTTTTTGGACTGGGATGTGTGTCAGGATATTCTGTGGAAAATACATCGGACACACATGCATTTCAATTAGATCCCTTATCCCATTACAATATAGGATAAATAAAAGTTTTCTGAAACCGGAGCAATTAACTTCCGGACACTCTTCTCGGGATATGGCTGCGTTCAATAGTTTGACGATCTGGAACTTGAACTAAAACCTGCACTGAACGACTAGTCGACGTTGAAAAACAGCGAGGGGTTGAGTCAGGCTTTCAGCATGGCCCCTCCTTACTAAAACGTCACTACTTGGGCGGGTTCGTTGTACATGGCTGATGTGCGCATCTGTCGATACATAAAATTTCCTCCAACGCCGAGCTGGAGAAGGGGACATTCTACAGCAAACACACGCATTCTTCAACATACACCAATCTCGCCAAATAGAAGCATTAAGCGACAAGTCTGGTTCAGAACATACGTTCTGGAAAAATGCATCACAAAGTTCAACACCCCATTTAGCAAACGTTCAAGCTAACTGAATGCACATTAGGTGTCCCTTTTTTCGGTTGAATGTCATGGGTTTACTTATATTCAAATAAAATAAACAAGGATTCCCTATCAACACTGCAGTGAAAATACGAAAAAGAACAAACATTAACTCGATTGTTCACCAAAATAATAAAACTGAGTTTATTCTTTAAGCAGTCTTAAGGAGAGACAGGAATCAACAATTACAATATTAAATTCTAATATTGAATACCTAATTCAAATATTATAAATACTTTAGTCAAACTCAAGTGATTCACATATAATATGCACATATACAATCTATCATCTACCTATGTCATCTATATACAGTACTACTAATAGTGTGGAAACACCCAGGCTACTCATACAAGGGCATATCGTTAGTTCTGCGGTTTTCCACATTGTAAAATAACAATGTATAAATCAAATCTATGAAATAACACATATGTAATCAGGTAAATACATTTGTTTACATTACCGTTTATAAGTTTGGGGCCACATAGACATTTCCTTCTTTTCCATGACAACAAACAGTCAATTAATTTGAATAGGAAATATAGCAAAATGTATAGGAAATATTGGCACTGACAAAGTTACAACTAATCATTTTTAACAGAAATAATAATTGTGTTCTTTAAACTGCTTTCATCAAAAACTCCTCCATTAGCAGCAATTACAGCCTTGCAGACCTTTGGCATTTTGTTGTCCAATTTTTTTAGATAATCTGAAGAGATTTCACCCCATGCTTCTTGAAGCACTCCCACTACTTTTTCTATTCTGGTTGGAGCCAGTTTGTGCTGTTCTGTGAAGGGAGTTGTACACAGCATTTTATGAGATATTCAGTTACTTGGCAAATCACTACAGTTTTGATCTTTCGCTCACACATTCTGCGTCTCACAAAGACCATAGGTTTGGAACCAATAATCTCCAATTTGGACTCATTAGACCAAAGAACAGATTCGTGTTGTTCCTGCTGTTTCTTTGCCCACGCAGGTCTCTTCTTTTTATTGGTAAACTTCAGGAGTGGTTTCTTTGCAGCAATTTGACCATTGAGGCCTGATTCACGCAGTCTCTGAACAGTTAATGTTGAGATTTTTCTGTTACTTGAACTCTTCTATTAGGAACATTTCTATTAGGGATACAAACTGAGGTCCAGTTAATTGCTGATTTCTGAAACTGGTAACTCTAATGTACCTTTCCTCTGCAGCAGAGGGACTTCCTGTCCTCTGGCGGTCCTCATGAGAACCAGTTTCATCATCAGCCCTTGACGGTTTATGCGACTCCACTTGAAGAAACTTTCAAGTTATGGAATCTTTTCAGACTGACTGACATTAAATGGCTGCAAATTCTCTTAGCTTATTTGAGCTGTTCTCACCTTAACATGGACTTCTACAGTGGCTAGTTTAAAGAATCTACAATATGAAACATACTTTAGATCTGCTAAACACTTTTTTGGTTAGAACATAATTCCGTATTTGTTATTTCAAAGCTTTGATGTCTTTTATTCTACAACATGGAAAATAATAAGTCTAAAGAAGCATTTTACTGATACTATATGTATATTTGGTTTCCACAAATATTGTTCATTCCGTATTGTATAGGGAAGTGGAGAAACACCGAGGAAATTAGTTATTTGCTGAAAGAGTGGTGGGCCTGACTGGCACAGTATTTATCATTCATTATTAATGAATTCCTCTTTTACTGCAGTGGTTACCAATCATGGATTCTAAGATCTATCCACAACGGGCTACTTGGGAAGATGCTTACAGGTAAAATGAACATGTGAGGGCAGTGCAGGGGTACACTGTGCTGAGCCAAACGTAAACGGTGGTATGGTAACCCAAAACCAGATAACCTTATGCTGGTCAGTATATTCTGTGTCATGTTAGACAAAGAACTCATATGCATGAGTAAATGTACTAAATGTACAGCATTATAATTGCATTATTCAGACACTGAATCACATTTAGTCCTTCAATCCACTCAGTCTAAAGTAAAAATATCTTTAAATATGCACAGTGGATCTTTTATGCACATTACATGGAAATCAAAAAGTCTCTGTCAATAACTTTGAACAGTAAACAGCCAAATTACTCCCTGCACAACCTGGTCATCACTTAGTATTTGAAAATATGTGACCACTGAATTCATATACTATGCAAAGTTATATTTCTCTAAATTATAATGCACTGTAAAAACATAATGTCATGAATTTGCAAAAACGAATCATGTTACTAATGTTACTAAAATGTATCTACATTTTATATGTATCTACAAAAATATATGATATTTTACAAATTAGATTTAAGGTTAGGGTTAGGCATCACAGTACAGGGATTAAGATTTGGATTAAGGCTCCAAAACCAAAACGTTTTGTTTATGGTTAGGTATCAGGCACTGGGGTTAAAGTTAGGGTTAAGATTAGAAACAAAAATATCAAGTAAAATTGCCTCTCTGTAGATTAAAATTGCAACCTTTGAATGGAAGGTTCTTGATGTTTGCACATTTACTCTAAATGTCCTCACCACTGCCTCTAGCAGCCGGTCTCTACCCGAACATATCTCACTAATTTGGCTGTGAAAGATTTACGTATGCAATCTTCAATATCCTCCTGAGACCAGCCCACACTGCACAGTGCACTACTTTGACCAGAGCCCTATGGGCCAGAATTAGTGCACTACACAAGAAATCCAGGCGCATTAGGGACTCCCTGCAAGCATTAGCAGTAGAGCGTGAACTAGCCTCTAATTAGCTACCGCTGAGTTCAACAGGACGCAGTGGAGTGTAATAATGGACGAGAAGGCTAGAGCAGGACGTTATCGCCCCCCATGAAGCCTGTTACCTCTCACTGTGGCAGGCGTCTGTCTAACAACGCCTCGGGTGGATCCTTCAGAGCGATGCACCAGCTAGAATATACTGAAAAGAGAAGACAGTTCTAATTTTTAGTGAAGGCTGTACCTGTCTCGGCAGGCCTGGGGTGAAATGTTAAAGATCTACTGCACACAGCAACGCAGTTGCAGTGAATGTATTCTGTGCTTGCACTTCCTGTGCCGACGCAGAGTCAATGGAGTCAGTCAGAAGATCATGCTCCTCGACTAAAGATCCATCATTGGATCAACCCTATTCTACAACACTGATAAGCATCCATATGCCCGCAGAGACATAACATTATGCTCAAGCCTCTTTTAGCTCTAAACTAACAAGCTGTAGTATGAGCCCATTGCAAACAAAACTTCTCAACTCTCGGAATCCAGATATACGAAGAGAAACTATAAAGGTTGTTCAGAACCGTCCACGCTATATAGGTTAACCCAGTGGCGGAGCTTAGCGTTCTCTCCCATAGGTGCGTTCTGTCCAGTAGGCTCCTCCATCCCCACCACCACCCCATTGCAAAAGTCTTGCTGCCTGATTTCCCAACTAAAACATAGGCAGATAATATAAATATTTATTACTAATATTCTAAAAATGAACGTACATTTCACGTTAATCACTTCAATGTCAACTAAATAGTATGTTGCAAATGAATCATAAAATGATTTTATTCTGCTTGCTATTATTTTTTCAGCCATAAGATACATTTCTTGGGGGACCCCTGGGATTGGCTGGCATGGGTGCCGCGCACCCATCGCATCCATTAAAGCTCCGCCTGTGTTAACCCCGGTAGATCAATTGTCTTGGCAAACATCTCCCTCATCAATGCTTAAATTGTAAATCACCCTGAACGAAAAACCCTCTCACTGATATTTATTTCTACTTTAGATTTATTTCTACTTTATTAAACACATATTATATTTAACTATTTATAAGTGTATATAACATACACAAAGCCAGTACTAAGTTTTAGAACACACCCATTCTTCCAGCTTTGATTTAAATTTAAACAGTTCAAGTGTCACGTCCCCGCCTCCGTGATCCCCGCAGAGGCGGGGCCTTGCCTCCCTGGGCTGAGATTGCCACACCTGATCCCCATCATCTAGTCCCGCACCTGTCCCCAATCAACAATCACACACACCTGACTCCTTTTGCCTCATTACAGACAGTATGTCTGAGGAGCCCTGACAATTTACCCCTGCCGGATAGATGGTCTACATTCACTTGCACTCTTTGGCTTCTCGCAAACCTATTTCTGTTCATCCGAGTCTATCGTGTTGTCTGCTGTTGCCCGTATCCTCTGTGACTACAGGTAGTCACAGACTACTCTGCCTGCTACCTGCCTGTACCTCTGCCGCCAGCCCAAGTGCCGACCTTCTGCCCAACCACGATTACTCTGTCTGCCACTTCCCCTCGCTCTTCCAATCCACGCTTGGGTTCCTACCTGCATCTCTGACATCAACCCCAGTGAATAACCTGAAATGTTACAAAGGGCAGCAGTAAATTGCCAGAAAGCTGTTGCTAACAATTCTTACATGTGGCCCAACTTTTTTTGATTGGGGCTCGTTTGCTTAATCCAGAGTAGTTGACTTGCATAAAGTGGCACCCTGAACCAAAATGGCTATCACAGTATTTTGAAGAACCATGCAATACCTTCAGTTGCATGCCTAGTTGATCAGGGTTCATCCCACAACAATTCAATGACCAAAAACAAACATATGTCAGAACTATCTCAAAAGAAAAGATGGAAGGCTTCAAATTATGAAATGGCAGCACCTCTTCAGACATAGAAGCCATCAAGCTGGTTTGTGATGAACTGGGCAGAAGGGTGAAAACAATCTACAAGTTCAACACATTTGTTGGACCATCTCCAACACCGTTGGGAAGAACTGTCTGAACAATATTTGATTTCCATTGGAGAAATAATGACACGAGCTGTCATATCTGCTAAAGATGAGTCAAAAATGTAGATATTATTTTGTTAAAACGATTCTACGATATCTTTTTGACTCCAACTGTTTATTTGTTCAATGCTTTAATGTCAGAGTGCATTAAGACATTAAAATGTGTGAATTTCAATACAAAATTGAAAAGTTTAAGGTGTTAACAAACTTTTGACAGATAAAGAATAGCTGATTTGCTGGAGCAATGGGAGAAAGGATTATACAGAATACACAGACGTTGACATTTTTCCAAGAGGCTGTCTTTTTCCAAGTCCGTCCAAGTATTGTCATAGACCAGATGTCACAGCCACCTCCTCTCCTTGTCCACTGTTAAGCTACAGTATAAAACACATCTATATTGATCTGTTTGTTCAGCAGACATTTAGACATTTTCAAGATCTTGTCCAATAGCTAATGCTTAGGGTTCAACATGGTTAGAGTGAAAATAGGTCAGGGGCCTGCATTCCCGGTAGCTTTCCTAATGAAAGGTTTGCATACTGCAACATTACAACCAATTACTTGTATCTCTTGGAAAAAAAGTATATGGCTGTCATGCCAATAGCTTATTTTAAAGTACCAACTTGTGAACACCTAATCCTCAAGGGAGCAAAAATCAAAAGAACATGACCAGATTTAATTTCTGAAGTGAAAACCTGGGACACATACACTCTTCTAAGCCTGCTTGTTCTAATTCCATTTTCACTTAATGATCGGAGCCAATGTTTTCACTGTAACTATAACGTTATGTAACACTTTCTGGCCATGGTTCCAGTTATTTATGCAGTGGTTACAATGCATAATTTGTGGAACATTCTCATAGAAAGAGATGCCAGTACAGCACTGCACCCTGTCAAGCACTGACAATACATACCTAGTGATTGGCATGGCGTTCTGGCAGTAAGAGGAAAAGTGCCTGAAACATTTACTCCTTAGTTAACACATACATAGACAAACTAGCCGACAGAGACAAAAACACACCCCTCCTCTCCCACAAACACATGCGCACAGCGCAAAAAACAGATTCTTTAATTTGCAATGAATAGAGCAGGCCCAATTCCCTTCTACACACGACAGGCGATCCTATTTGTTTTTCAGCGTACATTTCACTCCAACAATTGTGTAACAGTTGCAATCGGATGAAAGGTCTCTTGTGTTACTGATTAGATACGGATTAAAGGGTACATTTCAGGGTGAATCAAATGGACTGCAAGGCTATCTGAAAGGTTAACTTTAATAAGATGCATTTCAATCAGCAGAAAGGCCGACCAGGGGGCCAGTTTCCTTCTGGTGCTGTTCAGTAATGGTATACTGGTGCTATGTCAGCAATGTGTACCCATTCCCTTGCATGTCTGCACTAGCTGCTGCCCAGACTATTAGTCTTTCCATCTGGTAATTTACAAATACAGGGCTATAGGGATGGGTTCTCACGGGGTAATATCCTAGTAGGCTCGAAGGGAGAGACTAAACAACAAATAGAAAACCAGAAGCAAATCAGAAGCAATGTCCGGAGGAAATATGAAGAGAATTTCAGAATCCTCCCGAGTTACAGAAAACATGGGCATTTTTGGAAAGAGGGAAAACTGTGATATGTGTGTGTTTGGTCCACTAAAGTAAAACAACCTCTCTCAATTTCAGAGCATTCATTGACTCCCTGCCACTTCGTGATAGCATTACACTATTTCCTCAAGTGATCCATGGCATGCCAGTTAGACAGGTTAACTAGGGTTCATTTGGACAGAGTACCGGCATACAGGGTTAATTTGTTTCATAGAGTTCATTTGGAGCAAAGATTTTGACCACAGCTCAGATCCATGTGATTCCTTAGGCCTGCAGGTTGTTATGAATAGCCATTAGTGGAAAATACTATAAAATAATAATAGTACAATATTGGACCTAAAAATGTAATAGCTTGAAATAGGCTTTCTGTAGCAAAATTGAAAAACGTGTAGAGTAATTGTAGAGTAAAATGAAACAACAGCCCAAGGTACATTTCAAACAACCCAAATGCATTGACTCAACATTGACCCTGGACGTCTTATTGACAGAACATGTGTTAGCAGAGAGATAAACAGGGCTCGGCTGAGTCTGCATCCTTGCGTATGTGTAATGAACTAGTTCCCACTGTCAACAGGTTTTACTCACAGCGACTTACTAGTTAAGGTCGCTGTGGACACTGTCTGAGCCATCCTCTAATAGGGCATGAGTCGAAGCTTAGGGGTTCAAGCAGTATTTAAATGTTTTCCTTTTGCACAGTGGCATTCCTTGAAACAATTATGTTTCTTTTCAAAACTGTGTATTCAATACATTACTGTGTATGCCCGACAGGACATATTTTCTAAAAAAATACAATACAAATACAAAATTATATTATAAAAGGAACACCAGGAATACATAACGAACTAAGGCAAAGAAACATTTCAATCAAGCCCAAGCAGACAAAACAGAAAGTTAGTCTAATAGATCCACACACTTTCTTTGTAGTCACCAAATATGAGTTATATTCAAATCAGCATTGAGCAGCATTCAGTATCAATCCAATTCCTGCTAGGAAATACAAAGGCTGGTCTGCTCAATGGTTTGGAGATGTAAGGGAAGGTGTGAGTAGTTCAAAACATCATTCTTCAACAGTGAAGACTTTGCATAGTCTTTATGATGGAAACAATGTGCTGTTGTTCTGTAAAAACACTAACACTACATTATAATCTCAATTGTCAACTGTATTCAATCAAACACTACATTATAATGTCGGTGTCAATTGTATTCAATCGTTTAATACAGTGCGTCTACAATAAGCAATGTGCAAAGGCTAAATAACTGTAGGTTTCAAAATGTATTTGAAGAACCAGTCCAAACGTTTCAATTCCAACAAACAACCAATAAACTGTGATCTAAGGGTATCAGCCATTTGTTATGTGAATCTTTCAATAATGGGCTTGCAGCCTCACATGTACCACCCTAGTTTCTGAAATCGAGGAAATCGGCTAGTGAAAACTCAGGAGATATTCAGGGCAGAAACACAATAGTAAGTCAATTTGCAAAAGGGCTGTATCATGCAACAACCACATTCTTTACACCATCAAGTAGTAAAGCCTAGTCTACACTGTGACCTCCAGTAGCTCTCCCAGTTACTAGGTTCACCACCAGTCCTGTGTTCCTCTTTCACCCTGGTGTCCCCATTTGGACAGTTCCCCACTGCCCACAAACTGCACACAGGTGTGCCAGTTCTCCCAGGTGTTTGTGTTTTGGTAATTATGATTTTTATTTCTGTCCTTGCTTTTCTTTGTTTCAATGAGCAGTATTGTTTTGCAGTCAGCTGTGTGCTTCTGGTCAATGTAAGCGCTACAGTCTAGTTGGTTTTTAGTTGGTTCTTAGTTGGTTCTTAGTTGGTTCTTAGTTGGTTCTTAGTCTTCTAGCCTGATTATGTATTAGGTGCTGTCTATATCTTATTTCCTAATAGTGTATTAGGTACGTTTTTTTCCCCAGTCTTTATTGTTTGTAGCGTTCAGTGGTGTTAGGATGCTTTAGCCTCATCCTGTTTGGACATTTATTTTGGCTATTTTGTGGTTTTGGCCCCTGTCCTCTGTAGCCTTTGGTTCAGCTCATGGTTTATTGTTCAGGTCATGGGTTTGATTCTCATGAGGGACAAGGTTGGAATAGTACGCACGCACTACTGTAAGTTGCTCTGGATAAGGATGTCAGCTAAATTATAGAAAATGTAAAAGGAAGTTTAAGCAAATCAGATTTCTGGACACATTTATGATGAGGAAAGGCATATGTAATCGTGGATGATGAAAAAGTTATCAGTGATTCAGACTCAAGTCATATGATTCAATTATCAAATCCAGTTCAATTCATCCGCTTATCTGATATCGAGTCATGGGGGCAGCAGCTCCAGCAGGCGACCCCAAACGTCCCTTTCCAGAGACACATTTGCCAACTCTGGATTAGGGGATCCCAAGGCGTTCCCAGGCCAGTGTCAAAATATAATTTCTCGACCTAGTCCTGGGCCTACCCCGAGGTCTCCTCCCAGCTGGACGTGTCTAGGGAGACGTCCTGAGGGCATCCTTACCAGATGCCCGAACCACCTCAATTGTCTCCTTTTGATGCAAAAGAGCAGTGGCTCTACTCAGAGTCCCTCATGGATGACTGAGCTTCTCACCCTATCTCTAAGGGAGACACCAGCCACCCTTCTGAGAAAACTAATTTTAGCCGCTTGTACCTGCAATCTAGTTCTTTCGATCATGACTCAGCCTTCATGACCATAGTTGAGGGTAGGAACAAAAATGTATCGGTATATCAAGAGCTTTGCCTTGCTCCGACTCCCCAGCCAATATCCTGCTCTATTTTCCCCTCACTCATGAACAAGACCAGGAAATACTTGAACTCCTTTATTTGTGATAAAGCCTCATTCCCTACCCGGGGGAGGCACTCCATCGGTTTCCTGCTGAGAACCATGGCCTCAGATTTAGAGGTGCTAATCCTCATCCCAACCATAATCCTCATACTTGCCATATATATATACAGTGGATATAAAAGGTCTACACACCCCTGTTAAAATGGCAGGTTCTTGTGCTGTAAAAGAATGGGACAAAGATAAATCATGTCAGAACTTTTTCACATTATGTGACCATAATATGAACAATTCAATCCAAAAACAGACTGAACTCTTTGAGGGGGAAACATCTTAAATTTAAAACTCACAATAACCTGGTTGCATAAGTGTGCACATCCTTAAACTAATACTTTGTTGAAGCACCTTTTGATTTATTAAAGCACTAAGCCTTTTTGGGTATGAGTCTATTAGCATATCACATCTTGATTTGGCAATATTTGCCCACTCTTCTTAGCAAAAGCGCTCCAAATCTGTCAGATTGCGAGGAAATCTCCTGTGCACAGCCATCTGGTGAAAACATGCTTTTGTGGATTTGGATGTGTGCTTTGGGTCATTTTCATGCTGAAATGTGAACTTCCTCTTCATCTTCATCTTTCTAACGGGTGCCTGAAGGTTTTGTGCCAAAATGGTATTTGGAACTGTTCATAATTTCCTCCACCCTGACTAAGGCCCTAGTTTCAGCTGAAGAAAAACAGCCCCTAAGCATGATACTGCCACCACCATGCTTCACTGTGGGTATGGTGTTTTTTGTGTGATGTTTAGTGTTGTTTTTGTGCCAAACATACCTTTTTGAACTTCAGACCATAACACATTTTCCTACGTGCTTTTGGGAGACTTTGTTTGTTTTTGCTAACTTCAGCCGGACTTGGATATTATTCTTCTATCTTGCCACCCAACCCCATAACCCATTTATATGAAGAATACGTGAGATTGTTGTCACATGTAGCACACAGCCAGTATTTGCCAGAAATTCCAGCAGTTCTTTTAATGTTGCTGTAGGCCTCTTGGATGCCTCCCTGTTTCTTCTTGTCTTAAATTTTGCCATATTTTCTCCACATGATGACTGTCTTCATTGTGTTCCATGGTTTATCTAATGCTTTGTAAATTCTTTTGTACCCTTCTCTTCACTGATATCGTTCCACAATGAGATCCCTCTGATGCTTTGGAAGCTCTCTGCGGACCATGGCTTTGCTCTGAGTTGCAACTAAGAAAATGTCAGAAAAATCCTACTAGAACAGCAGATATTTGTTTGTGATTAATCAGAGTCACTTTAAATGATGGCAGGTGTGTAACGACTTCTATTTAACGTGAGTTTGAATGTGATTGGTAAATTCTGAACACAGCCACATCCCTAACCCCAGTTATAAGAGGGTGTGCACACTTATGCAACCAGGTTATTGTAAGGTTTATATTATCAATTTTTCCCACTTGAATATTTCAGTTTGTTTTTCCATTGAATTGTTCACATTGTAGGTCAAAATAAAAGTGGAAAAGGTTCTGACATGATTTATCTTTGTATCATGCTTTTACATCACAAAAACCTAGCATTTCAACAGGGGTGTGTAGACTTTTTATATCCACTGTATATATATATATATATATATATATATATATATATATATATATATATATATATATATATATACAGCCCTGGAAAGATTAAGAGACTGTATATATACACATATATACATACACATATATCACCATTTTCATTGCCCTTCCCCTTTAAGTAAGTCATTATTGTTATTCTGCTCTGTGTACTTTGAACATCAGTTCCAAAAACACTTATACAGGTTCGAGTCAAATTGCTGTGAACTTGGAAATTAAACTCCTTCCGATTCTGATTCCAAATCATTTCAAAAGTTATTTGGATCTATATCTGGGGTGCGAAATCAACCAGAATCTGAGTTTGCATTATTAAAGGTTCTGGAAAACATTCCAATATTTCCATTTGGGCCAGGCAAGCTCAGTCATGTGCAAATAAAGTTCTTCTTTCTTTCAAACAGTATATGGACCCATCTGATCGGACTTAGGGAAGGAAGACGTTCGGTCCTGAGGCTGGAGATAAATTTAGCTTTAAAGCCACTAATCGTTTAACTGCAGCCGGTCCTTGGCGGGGCATGGTCCTCAGGCTTTAAGCTGCAGCACACCAGCTGCTCAACAATGCTTCACAAACAGCACCCTATTCCCCAAATAGTACACTCCCCTGACCAGGGCCATTGAGCTCAAGTGAAAAGGAGCACATGAATAGGATTCCATTTGGGATGCAACCAAGACATCCCTGCCTCCTACTGTCCTGCTGTCTGCATTGTTTAGGATCTCTCCCTATCTGTCACTGATTGTCTTTGTGATAAGAGTCATGAGACCTGTTGTTGGACAGGCTTGAATGAGTACTGTAAGATAAGTATATAGTCCATTGTTCTTTGATTAGAGTTCTTCAGCTTTCTATAGGCTGCAACAGTTCACTCAGAAACGTGTCCTCCTTTACCATGATGGACTCAAATCACATGATCACACATTGAAATTGCCAAGGTCCTTCACAGTGTTTAAAAAATCTATCAGCCTTTGTGAAAGTGAACTGACCCTGTCTTAGGCATATCAGCACTAATCAAAATCCCAGTCAAAATGAGGTTTTGTCGCGCAACAGGTTGTTTGAAGAGGTGGACACACTGCGACCTTTGTTTTAACTCTTATTTCGTTCCGGTAATCCAATATCTGTTTGCAAGTTGGGATTTTCATATAGATAATCATGTTACTTTAAGATCTCAATCTGTTTCAATTTCAAATGTTCTTCCTATTACTGGCTTGTGTGGTTGTCCCACCTGGCCATCTTAAGACGAATTCACTGACTATGAGTTGATCTGCTGCTGCTAAATGA
The DNA here is from genome assembly GCA_016801105.1 of Esox niger. Classification (NCBI taxonomy): domain Eukaryota; kingdom Metazoa; phylum Chordata; class Actinopteri; order Esociformes; family Esocidae; genus Esox; species Esox niger. The sequence continues at coordinate 18,863 of JACXGJ010003817.1, read as the reverse complement.
CAAACATGTCATTATCCCATGGCCCAGTTTTCTATACGCATGAATATTTTACTGTTTTGGGGCCAAGGACTTTGTATAATTCAGAAGTGTGTTTGTGTTTACTGTAGTGAAGTCTACAAGCTAAGACGAGACTCCGAGGAGCAGTCCAGTAGGACGGAAGGGCTTAATGTTCGGGTGATAGGGACAGAGACATAATGAGAAACAAATACCAAAAGAGAGAGGTTTCTGTCATTCTATTTTAAACAAGTGTTCTAGTTCCATATAGAACAAAGAATATGGTGACGCATTACAGAGGGGGTGCCTTGCAGTTGGGAAGAGAGACAGCGAGAGACAAAGACACTGTGAGGGAAAGATCAAAAGACAACCTTCCATCAAAATATATTCTAAACCGAAGTTGTAGATCCCTCTCAAACAGAATACAGATGCGGAAATGTTACAGGTGACCCAACCTAAGCGTTTCAGTCATTTACACCCACATGCAGTGTTTCCCGCTGAAGTGGTAAAAGTCGGAATGTACCCTTTAAATTTCAATCACGCTGTAACGCCGAACTTAAGCCCTAAGGATTAAAGTACAGCCCCTCATCACCTTATCATCAGAAAGCTCTTGATGACTTTAATGAGATGTGTCAGTGTAGGGGCAGCAGGGGCTATGATGTGTTCAGATCCAGAACCCATGTGTCAGTACTGTCTTTACTACCACAGAGCTGATGTAGTCTCCATTGGAACCAGGGGAGTCATAGTGGAAAGATGGTAATGTGTATTACATTGTTCATACAGCTAAACTCTAAAGTGATATCCCGATGGGCACCATATTGTATATATACAGTGCTTTTAGTGTTTTCATTCTCTATGTTGATCAGGCAAAGCATTGCAACACACCCACTCAATGACACTTAATGAAGATGTTTATTCTAGGGAGGACACTCTTATATCTGGTTCGTAATATAGATATTTATGGCTTTAGAAATAAAATGTATCCACTCATTGACTTGAATTAGGATGTCCCATCTTGGATTTAAAGCTCCGGAAAAAAAATTGAGACCACTGCACCTTTTTCTTTCCTTTCCAAAAAAGTCAAAAAGGAAGGTTTTGAGTGAGGAGTAGAAGGGTTCAAATGAAGAGACCACTGCAAATTGAACACTTGTTCCTCATTCAAAACTTTCCTTTTTGACTAATTTTGGAAAGGAAAGAAAAAGGTGCAGTGGTCCAAAAAAAAAATCCAGAGCTGTATATGTCCATGGCCGTAACAGGAGTAACATCAGAGCGCTGTTAAGCCACTGGTGGGCTGTGCCAAAGCCATTGATTTGACTGTTAAGGGACCCCACACCCCAGTACAAACATGATGTAATGCAAAGCACATGACACAGTGCCTCGGTGAGCCAATCAAATGGCAGTCAGATATTTCACATAGATATTGATGCCTTTTCCAGTTAGCAAATGTCAACACTGTGGCATTCAGCCTCAACATGATCATTTGATTAATGTACTGGAGTTTAGATTTTTGCCACAATAGCCTTCTTATGTGTGTTTATGAACGTTTAATAAACTAGTGAAAACATTGCGTTTGAAAGGACTGTAAATTCCATTAAAACAGTTCACACTTCAGCTTGGTTCCATACAGACCTATGTGGGCCTATACACCGAAAGGCAGTTCTTTTGTTTATACGGCAGAAATGGAATCAGTACTCAAAGAGTATCCATCCTTGTTCACAATGCCACAGAGGAAGAACTGAGTCGTGTTTTAATCCTTCAATCCTATCCCAGGAAGGCTAAATGTAAACATGTCCAAACGTTCTCACTTAGGAATGTGACTGAGAACTTCACCAGCAGCCACAACAACACGCATACCTAGTTACACTGAGCCCATAGGATCATCCCAAACTAGATCATCCCCAGTTGACAAAATGCCCGTCCATCAGCAGTCAAATGCCCAGAAGGAGTTTGTCAAGAACAGGCCCCTTGTGGGGTAGCCTGGGCAGTGACTGATCGATTCACAAATGTTCATTGATTATCTAATGCATTTTAATCAGCAGCTATCTACAGACTCATGAGAGACAGAATAAGCCTAAAGAACCATATTGATCATTAGTAAATCCAACAACACAGGACAAGAAGGCCAGCTAACCAGTTAGGCAGGATTAGATGGCTGCCCGTTTTTAATAAATTTTTCATGAAAACAGGAATGGTCTGAATATAACTGACAATATGAATTCCAATATTTCAGGCAGTTTTGCTCCGTTGGCTTAATGCGTAAATAATTACAGATTACTGACCGATTTACAATTCATGTTCATCTAAACTAGTTAATCATTGTGACAACAAAATAGCACTTCGGTAGTGGACATTCTGAGCTTTAATCCCCAAAATGACTGGGTAGTCTTTTGCCAGTAAACAATACTAATAAATCCAATGCAACTATGTGTTTTGCCTATTTTAAACTACCATATGAGTAGCCATATAATTAGCTCTTGTGCAGACCCTCAAGCGCAGCCTATTCAAGTGTTGTGGGTATAGGATGAGGGCAGACTATTTTCATTGGCTCATCTAGGGAGGGAGACAAGCTAGGACCATGCTGGATAGAAAGATTCATGTTGTTTATTTATTACAACTAAGTTATTTGTGTGCAAAGTAGCTCACCCTCTAAAGGTGGTGATTATGTAAACTTGGTGTGCTCTCATTTTCCATATGAAAATTATTATTTGCAGGTGATTTACAAGTCTGTTTCTCTAGTAGCTAAAAGGTCAGATCAACTAGCTAATGGCTACATTGTAAATAAGGCCACTTAACTGATTGTTTCATTAGAAGTGAGTGGACTTCAAATGGACCGACATTTTAGCTCATTTGTTCAGATTTGAATACTCAATCAACTTTGCTCAAAATCAGCAGAGTTTATTGTTGAGTAACACTAATAAAGGTTGATTTGCTCAAAACCACACACATTATTATTATATATCCCAGAATACTTTGTAGAAGGTTGATTGTCTGAATCATTTGTTTCAGTACCTGTTTTTATATAAACTCAGATTGGTTGATGAATGTAATGCTATAGAACCAACACACTTTTTCTTCCAGATCCAATCAGATGTTTTTGTACCCCATTACTGAGCTGTTCCAATTTATATGAACCCATTAATCCCTACACTGGAAGTACTTCTGAATGGAGGTTGCCAGCGATTGTTGAATATCCTCTCTGACTCAAAGTGAGGAATTACTCATCACTTTGCACGCCTGCATATGCTTTCAGACTTAATGTGGCATGTAAACCAGGAGTTTCAGACCAATGTTTTTGGGAATATGGTTGCAAATAAATTATTATACATGTAATGGAGGCATATAGTCATTAGGACTATAATGTACACTGGGAAATATCCATGTATAATACATTCTTAAGTTGAACTGCATGTTTACTCACTGAATCTAAAATTGTAATGAGTGAACGTTGCAAAGAATGTAGCTATGTAGCTCAAGTAGGTCGAATGTTAAACAGACTCACAATCCTTCAGAAGCTGGTAGCCTTACGTAGCATTATAATATATGCGATGTTCTACCTATGTGGGATTTAAATGTAATTTTGCTGAACTCACTCAAAATCCTATTGTCTAAAAAAAATGTCAAACTTGAATTTTTAAAATTTTCTTATTGTTTTAGACATCAGATTTTAGTCTATAAAAACGTACGAGGTTTTATCAAGATTGTTCCAAATACGAATAAAATGACTCACCTGATGCGTGGAATACGAGGGGTTTCTTCTATACCACCAATCGTTTCTACTAAAGAAATCTTCCTGTACAAACTAGCTAACGGAGAGTAGCCTTACGCTAACTCATCTCCAGTCCAGCGAGTTCGAGCTCAGCACTTCCAAGCTGCAAAAAAAGAGTTCCAAATGTATTCAGTCCCAGACTAAATGTAGTCAGTCACAGGGTAAAGTACGCTAATCATGTAGCCTATCTGAAAATCCATTCCAATAGATGTTAACATGCCAGCATCCTCTTGTCGAGTCCTGAAGTCCACAATCACCTACAACTTACTTGCTGGAACAATCACTTCTTTACGCTATTCTCTTATCCAGTCCCTCCCTCGCACTATCCCAGACCAGCCTGTCGCTCATGCCTACCTTTAACAGCTAGCTCCTCTCTACTTTATCAGCACCCACATAATGCTGCGCGCTCGTGTGTTTGTATGTTTGTGTATTTGTGTGTTCGTGTGTTCGTGTGTTGGGGGGAGTGTAGTCACAAACTTGCTTGGTGTTTTTTCAAGAAACATAAATTATTTAAGAGAAGGTGGCAGAGGTGAAAGTCGGACATTCCACTCACCTAAAACTTTCAGAATAAACTATTCATTTAGTAATTCAGTAGTGTACACCAATACGGCGTAATTTAAGTAATTTTGAAGTAATTTTGTAGACGCTGTTATCCATTGATAATCACAGTGGTTACATAAAATATAATCATTAATGAATTATATATATATGGGATACATCCCATATATATATATATATATATATATATATATATATATATATATATATATATATATATATATATATATATATATATGCGTTTTATTCGAATACAATGCTCGTGTTTGGGCAATACATTTTTTATTTTAATCAAGTTATTAGACAAAATAATTAACCTGCACAGTCACTACAGAAGCTTGTCTGTGGTCCTAGTCTGTCCCTTTTCCTCTTTCTCTCCAACCCCCATCTGTTAACAAGCATCACAATATTCCCGCAGAAAACAAACGGTCCATTCATACATACACTCTCTTCTTGCGCGCCTGGCACAGGAGAATGAATCTGGAGCATTTTGCGGGGATCCAGTGATCACAAGCCATTCACGAGAACAGAGACTTTCTGGTGTGTTGTGACAGATAAAACAAATACAGAGTATTCTAGACAGATGAGCAGTCTGTTAGTCAAGTAGAGTGGTTTAAGGTTTCACAATTTTTAAGAGCTTATGTAGTTCAGGCAACTTTACTAAGTAAAGGTGTCTGAAAGAAGCCTTTGGGTTATCACACCAGCAGAACCATTCCAATTTTAAAAAGTTGCTTGAGGGTTTTTCCCTCTGAAAAAAGTTATGAGAGGATAACTTGTTTACACATTAAAGCAGAACCATTTTGTGATCAGAGGTGGTACATATGGAACAATTTTAATAATATATTGTAGAGATGGCAGCCGATAAGATTGGAAGCATGGAGTGGCTTTCAAATATAGACTTTGTACACTGCAAAATATCTTTTTAAATATTAATGTATAACATTTTCCTGAATATAGTACTGTTGATATTCATGTTGCTGATTCCCTTTAGTAATAAACTGGTAACTATTCCAACTGTGGGATTTGTATAAACTCTTGATACCCCTCTATCAGTCTTATTGATACTTTAAAACAGTCTGTGTTCAAACTTCACATGTGATGACAAAAATAACTGATTGATCAGACTAAATTTGATCATTTAAAGTTGCTTAAACAACACTTAAGCTAACAGAAGTGGCATGTTAAATCAAAGGGTTCCTTGAGTCACTTTTCATTTTAAATCTCTTCAGCGAGTTCATGTGTAATGGATTGGTTTACTCAGAATGAACAAGATATGTATTCCTGCACTGCTGCTGTTTTCATTGTTGCAAGAAACTGCTATGTGCCTCTCATGGTCATATGGTGATTGCAATCATCATCATAATGCCCGCGTGTAGCACTGTGTGTGTGTGCACGTGCATAAGTCTGTGTGTGGTGTGTGCACATGTGCAGTCAGACAGCTGAAAGTGGACCACAGAGTTTGTATCCCATTACTGAGTCAGGCAGGGGCCTCCCTAGCCCAGCTAAACAGCAGCAGCATTTCACATATGATACTCATTCACCCCCCCCATCTATCTCCCTCTTCAGCTGTATCTGGTTCCATTGCTCGCTCTCTGTGCCTCCCTTTGTTTCATTCACTCTACCTGTATCTCTCTTTCTCCCTCTCTCATTAAAACATTTCCCCCTCCACCCTCTCCTGAGCATAGTATTTCTTTGCACGTACTAACATACTGTACTCTAAGGGAAGCTTTCAAATGTCAGTGTATGATGCAGTCTCACAGGCCCCCTTCAGATATCAGAACTTACCCTACAAGAACTATCACTAGAGGTCACTAGAGGTTTATTGTATTTTCTCAATTTAACTTGTCAATCAGTATTTTGTTATTTTGTGTTTTTTTCGGGAGGGGTTCCAGGAAGAGTAGCTTGTGCTATGGGAAAAAACTAATGGGGATGAAAATTAAACAAATTCTCTCATCCCTGGCTCACTTTCTCATAAGAAAATGTATAACCTCTGTTTTTACCACGTGGCACTTGTCTCTCTTTCTCCCACACAAATATAGACCCCGATGTCTCTTTGGTCAACACTATTCTTACACCTACCACTCTTTTTCTCCCTCTTCAATCTCTCGCTGTCTGTTGCGTGATAGATTATAGGCATGACTGTAGGGAACAGACTGGGGTAGGCCTATGCTATATTCTGATTTATTTTCTGTTGAAAACATAATGTAGAGCGTCTCAGAAAATCAAATAACTATCTAAATTGAAAAAACGTAACATGCAACAACTTTTAATGTTTCACTGTGTTAGACTTTACACTAGGAAAGGAGAAATGCTCAACAAACGTGTACAAAATTGGAGATGTCCTATTTTTTTCAGCTCAGAGTTATATCAATGCGGTGAACAAGTAATATTCAGTTTACATACATATGCCTTTTTTCTTGAGAAGAATATATTACCTCGCAGCGGCAGCGAATATCTAACATGGTGGAAATTGCATTGAAAAACAACAGCTGGGTTGCCGAAAATGCGATTTCCAATGTAACAGTGCCATCTAGTGGTATCAAATGGCTTCTCAATGGCCACGACAGTACATTTTTCATAATGGTCACTACGATTTCAACCACGTGGATTTGGTGAAAGAATGCAATGATGACTTGACAACAATTGTTAATTGCTCATTGGTGAACAAGTCTGAGAGCACACTAAAGTAAAAAGCTTGTGACAGCGGTGGGATTCGAACCCACGCCCCCGAAGAGACTGGAGCCTTAATCCAGCGCCTTAGACCGCTCGGCCACGCTATCAACTGCATTTTTATTGGAAATGTACATTCCTTTATATTATTTGTTATTCAGACAAGCAAGATCACAGCTAACTTTCGTTGCTTGCAGAGAGTTATCAAGAAATACGTTTAAGCTATAGTTGATTTACCTTTTTTATTGCATTTTGATACAATACAATGCTTCAACACTCTGACCGTCAACATAATTTTTTTAGCTGTTTCAATATGAAACAACATAGCAACTTCTTTTAATATACAAGTATCAAGATATTCCCCAAATAGTTGAATTTTAATAAAAAAAGCATACTGTAGGTCAGAATCAATACCAAATGTGTTTGAACTATTTAACAAATGAACCGTGACAAATCGAACAAAATCTTTACTATTTGGGTAGTTAACAACATGAGAGAAGAAAACTACAAAAATGTAATATATATATATATTTTACCTGGGCGGCACCTATTCTGTTTACTATTGCCGAGCTTCAACCGAAAATACATTTGCTATTCTATCTAATTGGTAGTTGGGAAAAGTTGGATAGCCTAAAAGAAAAGTTTCTTGGCAAAATATGTTTCTTGTCAAAAAAGGCATGTGTATAAACTCTATGGACCCTCCACGGGTTTGAATATGTTCATAGCTAGTAGTCAATAGAGTTTATTTGGTGATGAGAAACAAAATTCGATGTAATTAACTTTTCTGCTATCACACTTTTCGCAAATAAATATTAGATAGAATAGCTACTGTAGTTGCTGTCAAAGCTAACTATTGCCAAACCTCATAGAAATCCTCATGTCTAGCTAAAAGGTTTAAATTATCAAATATTTAAAAAAGATGGAGCCATTCATTTTTGGAGCTATAGAACATTCTGAGCACTCTTAAGCCATGTTCCTAAGAGTATGGGGCGACCCTCAGGCACACTATAACATGTTTTTAATGAATGTGGTGATACATATCCACCTTTGCTTCTCTGAAAATCAACATTATTCGGTGATCCAATGAGCTGGGATTAAAGAAGCACAAAACAGCATTTCAGTATTTACCTGCACGGAAACAACCTCAGATTATTTTCTTGTCAGGCTTGGGTGTAAGGCAAAAAGGACTGTGGGCACCGTAGTGAATGAGTGTGTGTGTGTGTGTGTGTATGTTGAAGTGTCGGCGAAAATGTGTGGTTGTGTCTGTTCCCTGAGGGCTTCACCAAGGCCTCCACATTGAAGGGTCAGCCCCAGGAGGGAAGACCGGGGGCTGGGATCCAGGGTACGACACCCCTGGCTGGGTGAGATTGGAGGGGGATGTGGAAGGAGAGGGGAAGCCCAAAGCCTCTTGCAGTGCTCTACCATCTCTACCAGAATGCACCTGGCTGTGGGGAGCGCTGAATTGGGGACCTTCTGCGTGCGCGGCCAATGGCTTTGAGGGGTGATGCATTTGTAAACGTCGAGGCCGGAATGAGGTTGCTCCACCTCCGGATGGCAGAGAAGGTGGGGACTGGGGAGGGGAGAACGTTCCGGATCCAGACATTGGACTACCCCCATTGCTACTACCACCACCAACACTACCGCTGTTGCCATGATTAACCCCCATGGCCCTCGCCGGGGTCCCATCGATGACACTGCCACCAGGGCTCCCAGCTCCACTCTCAGGGCTGATGTGGGGGAGGGATTTGAGGAGGTGGTTGAGAAGACGAGCCCCCAGGGGTTTGTCCATGCCGGGGCAGCTCAGCAGCAGATTGTGGACCTCGTGCATACACTGGATGTAACCGCTGCTGTAACGCTGCCGGGACTCGAACCCTGAATTTGGGCCAGGAGGGGAACCTAAAAAGATACCCAAAACACAAGAGGGAGGCAGTGAGTCAGGTTCCAATTATATCTCACAAGCACAGTAGGCCAACTATGCATAGTTAGCATATTGTCTGTTGAAAACCTTGTAAATCCATGTTAGATTTTTTTATTTCTGCACACACATTTACAGCATAAACACCCCTCAGTTCAGGCTGCAATGCTTACAACTATAGGAGCAACAACTTGTTTTGAAAACATTATCTGTAGTAAATAACTAGGTAAGTTATTGTAAAAATATCATAAATATTTCAATTTACTGAAGTCATTGACCAAGGCTGTGCAGTAATGTTGACATTATCATGCACTAATTATTAAGCAGTAAGCTGAGTGAACACAGTTATATTTCTCAATAACATGATCATATATACAAGATATAAAAGACGTGACCTGGGTCGAGAAGTAGTGTTTTATCCCAATTCACTGACTTTGAATCTTAGTTTGTCATGAGCTGTCAATCATTTGACAGATTTGACCCAACATGAGTTCATTGATATGTAGAGGGAAGGACCCCTATTGGGCAACATTAGTCAATGACACAAAAACGTATGATAATCCCGCCCCTTAGGGGAGTTTCCAGAGGCTTTCATGATGGTTGCTGGTCTGAAAAAACTTTGTGTTCTGGTAGAACTGGGAACCCTTTCTTCATGAACTGGCAAGTTGACTAAAATCTTCCAAAATGACAGCAGTTGTGTGTGTGTTTACTAGGCACTTACTTGACCCGTGACTCTTCTGCAGACCCTCCATATGTTGGACTGTAACTTCCAGGACATCAGCCTTTTCCAGTTTAGATTGCTTTGGGAGAAGAGAGAGGCATCAGAGAAAAGGAAATGCCTGATCCAAGGAACACTAGAAGGACAAAAGTTGTAGCGTGTGTGTTTGGGTGCGTGTGCATATTTACATCAAGGTTGTAAGCATCCACCATGATCCCTTTCAGTTGTTCCAGACTGCAGTTGATGCGCTCTCGCCTCCTCTTCTCAATGAGAGGTTTCCGCAGCTTTCAATCAAATCAACAGGCCAATCAATGCACTTGTTGTCATATTAAAGAACCGATGCCTTGATGGGTGTTTAAAAATAGTTTCGCAGTTGATCCCAACTCTGTTCAGCTGTGACTGGAAATTATTTGAATGGATGTAAATTGTCGTTGTGATGTCATGAAGCATGGCAAACTTTTTAAATGTACCATGTTAGTGTGCCACAGACGGTTTAGACTTGATACAGCAACATAGGCCACCCCACCGCCCACCTGTTGATCCAAAGCCTGCAAACTCAACCAGCTCTCTGCATACAGAATCAATCATGGCATGCATCTGATCCCCTATGGTAGTTCAGAACACGGGTTGTTTACACCACGCGTAAACGCAATAAATCTCGAATGCTCAATTTATTTATAACCCTTTCCGAGCTCAACCTTTTCTTCATGTTTTTCACAGTTTATTATACGAGGCATCCTGTATGGAAACACAAATTACTCAAATCGATGTTTTGACAATTTGCCTCTATATTTTCACCCCTACCTTCCGTTCTTCTTTTGCGTTGATATTCCTCTCTGGTCCATTGCCTCCGTGTCCCATCTTGGAGGACGTGTTCTTTCAGATGCAATGTGCAAGCACCCAAACACCAGCTATGAGATCAACCGTCGTGTCCCTTCTTTTTAAGAGCTACACTCCCTCACAAAATTTTGTTTGCGCTGTTGTGTTGTCTTATATACGAATTGATTATGAGCAAGTAAGGGTCCTAGTAGAAGCTATAAAGTCCACTACCCAGATATATATTGCCTTTACGCACCACAGCTTCGCGCCCCCCACACCTCCACCCACCAGTATTACCATGACAATGTGTGGGTGCTCTCTCCCCCGAACTTTCCCACAGCCCTGCGGTGGGCACGTTTCATGGCACAAGGTCCGATTCTCTCCGCTGTTGTCAAGCGGGAGAATGGGGAGGGGAGGAGCAGGGCGCGATGAGTGCCGGAGAGACTTGAAGAGTACGGACAGGATCCGGAGTTTAAAAAGGTGATGGTCAAATAAATAGATGACTGGAGTAGAATGTTATTAATAGGACGGTGCTGTCTTTTCGGATGCGAAAAAATAGTCTAAATGATGGCTACATTACATTACTCGTTTTACCACGGGTGCTACATATACTGTATTATCTTAATACTATTTACATGTTGATATTCCTTTATAGTCTCGGTTGATAAATGAAGCTCCCAAATATTTCAATATAATTACTACTTAGATAATTTTGTCTTGTAATGAAATTGGGGGTTTTAACAAGAAAATAGACCGTTGAGAAAATGTAGCCTTAATTCAACATAAATAACATTTAGGCCAAATAAAAAACGGCACCGATTAAACTCTCCACGGCACCCCTTCAGACTTTTCAGCAACACAAAAGGAAGTCGAACGGGGTGGAAAAAGTAGCACAACAATAGCAGCAGCTAAAATAGATCTCCCCGCAACCTTTCTTTTCAGTATCACAAAGGAGGAATCCTCAACCTATTATCTCCATCCCTCCTCCCTGTCACCCCTATTTTCTGATCTTCCCCCTCCCTTCTAGCACTTCTATACCAGCCTCTCTCGGACACACTCCAGTGGAGCGCGTTAGTTTCCCTCTTTCTTTTCCACCGTATAGGCCGGCCGTAATGACCCCCAGTTAGAAGAAGAATGGTCCGGGCGCAATAGATTTAATGGCTTTCTTAAGACCTTACGCCCCCCTCGACCTTATTCTTCTTCACCTGATATATTTTATGTTTTGGGGGAGAGAATGGTGTGACGTATGTAATTTAGTGATAGGCGATTAGATTCATCATTATTGTCATTGAACATGTACAGTACAACCAAATGCAGTTAGCATCCAACCAGAAGTGCAAATAGAATATGTGTATTACAAGTGGACTGTATAGATGTGCAAAAAGGCTAATGCAGTACAAATGCCAATTCTAAATGTGCAATTACGGCAAATAGAGGAGGGCAGAAATGTTAGAAGTACAAAGTATAGTGTATAGTGTATGTTACAAGTGGGATAACTAGTTGTGTAAGTAAAAATGGCAATTCTAAATGTCATTCCAAATATGCAGCCGGGAAAAATTGAAGTTGGGTAGCATGGGCAACCGGGATGCAGAGACAGCAGCAATGAGGTCCTGAGGTAGACATGTGTATGTAACAAGTGAAAAATGCAAGTACAATGGCAATTCTGAGGGTGCAGTGAAGGCAATTTGAAGGTGCAAGGTGGCCTGTGCATCTGAAATAGCAGCAGCGAGGTTCCCGAGGCAGACAGGTACATGTAACAACTGAAAACATACTCATCAGACTTTGCAAGGCAGTGTCAGAGTCCGGTAGTTAAATTGAGTAGTGCAACAGGTCCTTCAGAGGCGTCTGGTGCGGGTATGAAGACACTGTCCTGTTGGCCCTGATGGAAAACCGTTTGTTACATGTGTGTGAAGGGTCCCTGGTGACACAGTGCACCCTGGGCAGACACCGCTGGCTCTGGAGGTCGACGATAACAGGAAGCTGGGCACCCGTGATGTGCTGAGCGGTTTTCGTCACTCGCTGCAGGGTCTTTCCTGTCGGCTACAGAGCAACGGCTAAACCACACTGTGGCACAGTTGGTTGTACAGATTGTACAGTGATTAAAGTTCACAAGGAAAGACGAGCCTTCTTAAGTCTCCACAAATAGTACAGGCAGTACATGTTGAGGGTCCAGAAGAGGTCCTCAGAAACATGAACACCCATTATTTTGGTATAGACTATTGACAATGATGTATTGTAACTGTCACATATTTGGATAAGAAATAATTAACCTACCCTCATTTGATAAATCATTAACTGTTCTATGTTTAATTATGAACTATTCACATAGGTATCCTGAGTATGTTTTAAAATAGATTTGAGTATTACAAACATAGAATTTCATCATAGTACAGTAGAAGTAGACCTAAATGTTTATTTACACTAGCTAGAATTACCAGGATGACATTCCTCTGCTGCATACATAACATAATACACCCTTCTATTCACTTTTGCAACATAAACATATCCAGCTGACTTAGCTTGGCCATAGCCACAAAACACAGACCTTGACAATGTTGAGATTTTAGTGCTTAAATGAACTCCACCCCAACAAATTAAACTTGAAAAGGTTGAATTTTTAAAGGAAATGTGTGTGCTCCCTAACAGCAAAATGTTAAAAAGCTAAAAAAGATTTAATAAACAGTTTACATAGTGAAAAATATCAAAAGGCTGGAATTGTGTGGAACACTGACTAACTGAAAACCCTCTAATAGACTCACAGTCATATTGTTAGCCACAGATATGATAGTAATTTAAGGTATTGGGCCCTTATGCCAAAAGTACAAATGCATTTGTTGATATGTCTTTTAATTAAGATTTATAGCCCGAGAAATGTAATGCCTGGTGCAAATGCGCCTTTATCCCATGAAAGAGTGTTACATCACCACCCCCAAATGAGGGAGCTGGTATCTACCGGAATATTCCAGGGGCAGCCAGTAGGGCCAACCCCAATCATCAGGGAATGTATTTCAGGGCTCATTGGGAGCAGTTTAGGTTGATGGCCAGCAGAGGGCAAAAATAGATTAAGCATGCAATGCTGCACCAGGCATGTGCAAGACAGGCAGGAGATAGAGGGTGCTGACGAATATGACCACCAGCACCAATTCCTCCCTCAGAGTTGAGGCAGCCTCCTGAAATAAAGGGTTTGCCTTTTGGTTTATTTCTCCCTCACCTCCTCCTCTGACCCTTATATTTTTTAATAAAATACCCACCGGGGCCCTGAACACATCCTCTGTGTTTCCTGTCTCTCCTCGTTACAAATATGGTTGTCAGTCTGAGTGGTTTGAGATATTTACCAAGTCTCTGGTCGAATGTTGAAAAGCGGGTTTCCTCCATTCACAGCTATTGAATCAAAGTAAAAACATTAAACGCTTAAACAGTCAATGGGTGGAATAGAGTTTATAGATAAAAGAAATGCCTGAATGGTGGCTGAGTAAAATGTGGCTCCATTGATTCCCTGTCATTTTTTGTTCAACTTTTGGTTGCCATAGTGATTAAAGGGTATTATTGTTAATAGTAACAAGTATTTCCATGAAAGTCTGAAAGGTTAAAAGGTGAAATGCGGTTGATAGATTAAATGGTGAGAGAAGAGCAGCATTGCAAAAAAAGTGGCGTGATAATAATAAGTAAGCAAGAGTTCAATACTATGCATTGCTTACTGCAACATTAATCATGGAACTGCATCTGGGAAAGATTGTTAATCTTTACATCGCTCTTCATCAACATTATTCTACATTTTGTGAATACTTTTTAGGTGAGTTTCTATAGCTATTTACATCAGCCAAGGCCGTAACCAAGGAGTTAACATGGGGGGGGGATCTTCCAGGGGGTCTAGATCAATGAGGTCTAGTTTTTCCCTAATGGACATGGCACACTGCAGTGGCATTTGTGGCAATTTTACATCTGCACAGTGCAGTGGCTACTTGGGCTTTGGATTTTGTGAAGAATGTCCTTATACAAATACATATTTTTGGCTGCCATTTTGTTGCTAATCTAAAACACATTGCAATAAATTAGCTTTTGCAAAATGTTTGCAAATAACAATGTATTAATAAAACTTTCTCCAGTCACCGCAACAATTTCTGCCTGAGTGGCCTGCCAGTCAGAAGAAACTCTGATCTTGAGAGAACGACAACTCGTAAGGCAAATTTATGTACAGATCCATTGCAAATATTGGTGGCGACATTTGAATTGTTTAGACCGAATTGTGTTATGTCCCCACCGTCCCACCCTAAATCTACACACTTGTATGCCTATTACTGTTGTCTATAGATGGTATAATGCTGTCCGGTTTTCATTTTTGTAGACCCCTGGAAAAATTGCTGCCGCTCGTGGTCTCAAGTGAAATTATTTTTAAGAATGAAGGACAGTACTCATAGGCAGACCCCCTCTCCTGACCCTTTAACCAAAATCACCCAATGCTTCCAGAAGTTGTCCTTGTCCCAAACAGGGGCACAACAACTCCCATACCCCCCTCCACCACACTCACCCGCTCCACCTCAATCACACCCACCCCTCCCCCTCGCCCCTTCTATCACACACACCCTCCCTCCGTCCACCACACTCACCAATCAGAGCTAATCTTTCCCTATGCCCCACCCCTCCCCCTGTTTACAACGATTGCTTAAACAACTGCCACATCATCAACAACCTTTATTACCACAGAGCACAGAATATAGTCGACGATGTGCTTCGGGTCTCTGCTATAGTGAAAATAGCAATGCCGACTGTTTTGAGTACAAGCTAGGACCCGGTATCTCTATTCCTGTATTGATTAGAAATAGAAGGAATTGTGCCCATTCTTAATGAGACAGCACCTAAAAAATGTGGCTATATGAACACGTATTGTAACGTTAGGAAAGGAGGAGTGGATGCCCTATTCAAAGATACATTCCAGTCCAAAGACAATACACTAGGTAATTATATTTATTTTGAATACCTCTGTTTTACATTGAACGGTACCCCCAAAACTTTGTTTTTAACCATTTACAAACCTCCATGATTTTCTGCAAATAAAATTAATGATTTTGCTGAACTACTCTCTGTTATATCAGTTGATTATAACTTGTTTATTTTTACTGGGGATTTTAACATTCATATAGATAATAGTATGGACAATTATGCAAAATAACGTTTTGCACTAGTTGACACTTTTTATCTCACTCAACATGTGAAAGAACGTACACACACTCAAGGCCACATTCTGGATCTGGTTATCTCAAAAGGTCTCGATATTTCCTCTGATATGGTTAAACACATTGCCCTGTCTGATCATTTCTGTGTCTTTTTTCAATCACTAATCACCCTGAATGTTCCAGTAAACTCTCTTTCTGTTAAGAAAAGGTACATTAATGAGAGTACCATTGCTCAGATTATGGAATCAAAAGGTATCTCTCCAACAATAAGTACGGAGTCAGTTGATGTACTCCTTGATAATTTTAATGCCAAAATATTGAATGTCATGGATCGTGTTTCACCAGTAAAGATAAATAAAACTATGAGTAAATAGAAAACACCATGGAGAACCACCATGATGGTAAATGCTCTGAAAAGAGAATGTAGGAAAGCGGAACATAAGTGTAGTTAAACTAAACTTAAAATTCACTATGACATCTATAAACAAAGCCTTGGAAGCTTCAACAAAGAGTTACACAGAGCCAGACCACAACATTTATCAGGAATGATTGACAAAAATAGCAATAATACCCGCACTCTAATTGTCATGGTCGACAAGCTTACAAACCAAATACAGCAGATAGCATCAGAACTCATGTCCACTGTGAATTTGCATGTTTTTTGTGTGAAAACACTGTAAGTATTAGACGGACCATCAGAACTACACAGACTAACAAGGACACTGTACTGTCACTACGACCACCAAGACAAAACTTGATTATAATGTCTCAATTTAATACAATTGATCAAAAATCCCTAAAAGAAACAGTTCGACGTCTTAAAGCTTCCACATGTTGTCTCAACACACGGCCATCAGCCTTTAAAAAAATATATTACTCTACAACAATGGACCTGCAGCAAATAGTTAATAGCTCTGCCATCAGGCATTTTCCGAACGTCTCTAAAACAGCTGCGATAATGCCCATATTAAGAAACAGAACCCTGGATGCATCCATAACGAACAACTATAGACCTGTATCAAATCTCCCTTTTATAGCCAAGATCATTGAGAAGGGTGTCTTTAATCAACTCAGCAATTTTGCGAACTCAAGTTGTCTCATAGACAAATTTCAATCAGGCTTCCGAACTCATCACACTACTGAAACGGCCCTGATTAGTTTTAAATGATTTTAAATGATATACAGCTGAATACTGATTCAGATAAACAGTTGTAGTTCTATTAGATCTCAGTGCAGCATTTGACACTGTAGATCATAGAACACTTATAGATAGGCTGGAATATTGGGTAGGACTCTTCGGGACAGTCCTTGATTGTTTCAGATCTTAACTAGATGGCCGGAGTTACTGTGTCACCTTTGGTAATCATGAATCTGATATGGTGGCTATGACATGTGGAGTTCTACAGGGATCAGTTCTTGGACCACTTCTGTTGAATCTCACTAAGCTACCTTCTGGGCCAAATTCAACAGAACAACAACATTAACTACCACAGCTATGCCGATGATACTCAAATATATATGGCTCTCAAAACGTGTGACAACTGCTCAATAGACTCTCTGTGTCACTGTACAGAGCACATAAATACCTGGATGAGATTATTGTGTTTGGCAACAAAAATAAAAGATCAAGAATTAGTAAAGAGCTGGATTCTTAGGCACTTAAAACCAGGGATCAAGTGTGTAATCTTGGTATTCTGACATTTAACAGTCATATCAAATCGGTCACCGAAACAGCATTCTATCATCTAAAAAACATGTCAGGAATCAAAAGTCTGGTGTCCCAAAAAGACCAAGAGAAGCTCATCCATGCTTTTATCTCTAGTAGGGTTGACTACTGTAATGGCCTTGCATTGGCTTCCAGTCAGTTACAGTATAGATTTTAAAGTGGTACTTTTAGTTTATAAATCTCTGAAAGGTTAAAGACCCAAATACATTTCTGCTATGTTTGAATAATATAAACTGAGCAGGGCTCCAAACTAAACATGGAGAAGCTACATTTATCAGTTATGCTGTATACAACTGGAATAAACTACCAGAAGATCTTAGACGTGCACCAAACGTATACATGTTTAAATCCAGGTTAAACTGAGCTCTTAAACTTAACCACACTGTGAGCCTTATAGCTTCCTATATTTTTATCACTTAATCTTAACTGACAGCTTTTATAGCTTCCTGTGTTTTTATTTGTGTTATTATTTCTATTTTCTTAGTCTATACTTTATTAATATGCAATACTTTATATTTCTCTTTTTGATTAATTTTGTTATTAAATGTATATTCTGCTCACTTTTACCAATCATAATGCAAGTTCTGGTGCTATCAGAGGAATAACCTCTGTGTAAATGTAACAATCTGCTGATGATGGATAATGCAATTTCTTGTGCTGCTGTTTAGATATCAATGTAGGGTATTTTCTCACAAATGGACTGACAAGTTTATTCAAGCGCTGGATTGACATACCAAGGTGGTACAGTAAACAGTTGTGGTAACTGCATGTACAGACAGGGCATAAATGTCCCCCTGGAGAGAGTCAAGTAAAAAATTGATGAATGTGAAATGTGGAATGTGAATGTGGAATGTGAATGTGGAATGTGAGGATTGAGAGTGTTGAAGTTCATGCAGTCCCCCTGGAGGCAGCTGAGCTAGAGAATTGTAACAATCTGACTGTTTTAATTCCATTGCATTTTGTATTTTTATTTTCAGTGTAAAGCACATTGAATTGCTTCTATGTATGAATTGTGGTATCTGAATAATCTTGCTTACTAGAAAGAACCTCATCTCATTATTTCCTGTGACTCATTTGCTTAGTAATTTGGTTTCCGTTGTTAGGATCATACTAGCTTACAATAACTGTTTGTCTAGTTGTTTGGTCTGCAAATCTTACACCATCACCACCTGTGTAATTTATCACCTTGCACTTCAACCCAAAACATATAAAAAGGAAATAACATAAAGTTACCAAAATTGGTTTACCAAAAGCAATGATCCAGCAGGAATGAATGGATCCCCAGACACCATTTAGGGAAACCTAGTGCTGCATCGTTTAGACTCAATGTCAAGTATCTGGTAGAATTGGTGGAAGGACACAGGCGCAGAGATGGTATGGAGGTAGTTATCCATTGTTTTAATTGAAGGATGAACAAAGTAACAAACATACAAACATAAACCAGACACTGACCGGGTGACACGTATAGCCTACGGCTAACAACCAAAATAAACCACACCACTGTGGTAAAACACTCAACATAA